>JAKUCV010004638.1:86040-235463 GCA_028386065.3 Turnera subulata
CCTACGGGATGAAAGCCCGCAGGTGAGGGGTGAGTCCGAAGTGCCCACCGGGTAAACCCATAAGCAAATATACATATACATACACCGTAACTATTCCAAGTCACAACACAACAATTAACCAAGGTTCTCACGAACCTTAAATACACACTGGTGATTCTAGACAAACTATTCCAATTTTATTATCAGGGCCCCTATCACAAGTTAAATAATGGCCGTCGCCTGGTAGCCACGCTAGCTAGCCCGTAGACCCCGCCCTGGTACCTCCACGTATAACTGGCACTGACAGGGAGCAGACCCCAAGCACACTCTCCCCCAGCGCCTAAAATATAAATAAAACTGGTACAGACAGGGAGCAGACCCCAAGCACACTCTCCCCTAGCACCATAAATCAGACTACCATCTGGCTGTTCCAACATTTAACTGTGACTCACTAGATGTCTAAGTGTATTCAATTTTATTATTTCCTTTTTCCTCGACTAATTACCACATCTCTATCATCCAACCATTATCTCATTATCCCGAGCAGGCTCGCAGCCTCTCCGCTTGTCTGGATAATAATCAATACCATACTGTCATCACATAATAGTACCCCCGGTACTCAACTCACACAATTCTATAGTCAACAACTACAATAATCTTACTTATATCCACAATCCCAACATCATCAGTTATATCAACAACAACAATAATTTCAACAACATCAACGGCAACAATTATCAACACAATTCATCACACAACAAACCACACACAGCCACAAAGTATCATACCAGCATCATTGGACACACTAAGCAAACAACAACTTGATATCACGGGATGTAAATAAATATATACTTAACCTCACCTTAGCCGATTACTCCACTTTGGAAACATCAATCGGTCCAAAGCCGGTTTCACAGGAACTGCTCGATATCATAACCTATACAACAAAACAACATGCTCACATAAATGCACATATTGGTATGCTATGATGCCATAAATTATAAATTAAACCCCCCTTCGGTTATACTGCGTAAAATTTATCTTTAATCGTTTTTAATTCCTTTTTCGAAAATAAAAAAATATATCGTACGTATATCCGAATATAATTTCGGTACCATACTTTAATTAAAATTCTTTTTCAAATACATTTTCATAAGATAATTATAATTTCCCACAATAATAATTATTGTAATTTTTTTCCTGGAATTTATAATATATATATATATATATATATATTTTCCATAAAATATTATACTTGACAAAATATAATTGCTAAATATTATTATTATTATTTATTTATTTTGAGGAAATCATTTTCCAAAGGATTTCACAACTTCCTAGAAAAATAACAACTCGTATATAATTTTCCAGATTATTTATAACATGCTAAACACATAATAATAATTCTCAAAACAAAATATAATTATCTTTAATTTCAAAGAATCAAGTATATATATATATATATATTTTCAAAATACCAAAATCCTTACTGATGCGCCCCGACCTGTATTTACCGTACACAGTAAACACGTGCCGGAACTGTGAAGACCCAACCCAACATGACTCAGCGTACAGTGTGTACAACAACAACTCGGCCCCAACGGCCCAAAATAACAAACATCAATAATTATAAATCCGGCCCAATGGCCCAACAACAATAATAATATGCACAGCGGAAGACTTAACTGTAACGCCCCGAATTTTCAAAATTTGATTTTTCGGGATTTTCGAAATTTTGGATTCCAATTTTACCCTTGAGGAATTTCCGGATTTTTGGTTATGGAAATAAATTATTTTCCTTGGAAATAATGTATTTAGGTTGGCGTTAAAAGGAGTTTGAGTTTCGTCGGAAACGGGGTCTCATTTCGAGGTGAAACGGGGTTTGAACGATGACATGGTCGAAACTACGTCGTTTTGGCTTCACACAAAAAAAAAAAAAAAAAGGTTGACTGACCAAGGGCGAGTTGACCGCGCCTTGGTCCAAAACGGCGTCGTTTTGGACCAGGCCGGCCAACCCTAACCCCAAACCCTTCTTTTCTTCCTTTTCTCTTCTCATTCTTTTTCTTGTCTCTCTTCTTCCTTTGGCTTCCACCCCGACGGCGCCCCCTCCTTCCTATCTCCTTCTCCTTCACTTTTTTCTCTCCCTCGCCTCCATTTTTCTTCTCCCTTCCTTCTTCCCTCGTGCTCCCCTCTCTCTTCCCCTCTCTTCCTCCTTCGTTTTCGTCCACAAACCCGCGCCCTTCATCCTCTCGTTCGTGAGCCGCCGCCGTCCTCGTCGCAGCCGCCACCGCGGGTTAGAGGAAGCCGAGACGAAGGACGGGCCTGGTGCAGGGCCGACGGGCTTCGCCTCCGGTAAGCCGCCGCCCTCTATTTCCCTTCTCTTTCTCTCTGTTTTTGTTTTGGTTTTTGGAGGATTGAATCGGTTCTGATTTGTTTCGTTGGTGACGGGTTGCGTCGGGGTCGTTGTGTGGGTGTTCGTGGGGTTGGTGTCTTGGTTTCTGGTTGTTGTCGACGGGGTGGTTGTGGTTGTTGCGTGTTGGCTGCCGGTGGTGTTCTCGGGTGGCGCTGCTGCTCGGGTCTGTGTTGCAGAGGTGCGTGGGTTGCTCGCCGGCGTTGGCGTGGCTGCGGGTGTTTGTGTTCGACAGTGTGGTGGCGGGTGAGTGTGTGTTTTCTCCGGGCAGTGTTTGATTCCGGTAAGGTTCCGATTCTCTTTCCGGTTTCAAGTTTTCTTTGGAATATGGATTTGTGAGATGATTGGTTCGGTATCTGTTTGTTGTTCTGGTTGTGACAGTGCTGTGGGGATTGTGTTGGACTGCTTGGGTGTTTCCGGCGAGTTCACCGGAATCCGGCGAAGGCTCGGGAATTTTCCGGCGAAGGCTCGGGAATTTTCCGGCGAGGCTCGGGAATTTTCCGGCGAAGGTTCGAGTTTTGACTCCGGCATTGTACTTGATGTATAATTTGTGTTAATCATGGCATGTACCTATAAATCGATATTGGGTTATATATTAAGTTGTGTTTAGTGGAAACCGAGACGGGTAGAACCTTAGGCCGGTATATACCGACACGGGTAGAACCTTAGGCCGGGATGGACTTGGGCTCGGACTGACCATTGGACTTAAGTAACGGGCTTTGAGCCCAAACCTATAATTGATTAATAAGGACTTAAGGAAGTGGGCTTTAGGCCCGGAAATTGTAAATGGGCTTAGATTGGACTTAGGCCGGGAATTCATAAACGATATAAGGAGTGGGCCATAGGCCCGGGAATTACTTTGGACTTAGTTGGGCTTAAGCCCGGTGAACCCTAGGTCCCGTTACTCGGAGTTTGGTGATGAGAACATTAAGTCGGGTTTAGACCCGGGAATTACATAGTCAACTAACCGGGGACGGGTTTAACTCAGTTGAGCATATAGGTACCATGCATGCACAGTTGTGATTATTGTTTTGTAATTTGTTGTGTGTGCCGGTATTCAGGCACGGGTGTTACCTCGGGAGCTGGTGGATCGGTTTTGGGAAAGACCCCACAGGACAATCGTCGTTGAGGTGACTTTATATGTCTTTTTATGTTTGTTTGCATGAGCTCGTTGGAATGGTTTGTTTGAGTTGCATGCTTGTTTGCTAACATGCTGTAATCTGTATTGTGTGCCTAAGTGTAATATTTGCTTATGAGCAGGATGTTGGATTTGTTATGGATTATAACATGTGATGTGATTTTGGGTGCTTGTGTGATGTGTTGTGGGTCGGAGACCCGGTTATTTGATTGAGATGTCTTTATCACACTACCCTGTTAGATCACAGCTAATGGCACACATAAACTCATAATCTGTGAATAAAGATAATGTACAGTAGAAGTTAGGCTACTGTGTGCTGATGACCGGTTGTTTCGAGCGGGAAGTGATACCCCTCGGGTTTGCTTGCGGATTAGCAAGTGTTATGCAGATTTGCATGTGGGTCTGTGATGACCGGTTTCTACCTCCCTCCTTCTACCTCCCCCTTTCTACCTCCCTCTTTCTCTCTGTCTCTCTCTCTCTCTCTATGGTTATGTTGGGCTTCGTGCCTGGTTTATATGGGCTTCGTGCCTGGTTTATTTGGGCTTCGTGCCTGGTTGTCTCATGAGACGGGACCGAGCTCGACGCACACAGTAGGGGGCCCTGAACAATAAAAAGAAATAAGAAAATTTAACATATAACAGATTGAGAATAATGAACTGTTTGTTGATTGTGTTGGCATGTTAGTACTGATTGTTGTATGTTTGCATGCATGACTTGTTACTCTGCTTTCCCCTTCGGACCTGATCTGCACACTCTCATAATTAGATATATATATTGCTCACTGAGTAGGCGACTCACATAATCGCCAACGTTGTTTTTCAGACTTTAGATAGCGTTCAGTCACTTTCTTCTTTTCCCGGAGTACGGACGTGGACATCCCAGCAGGTAGCCGTGCTTGTTCTCCCGGTTGGATCCATAGTGTCGGCATGCTTACTGTCTTGCTTCTCATATTTTTATTCCATTTATTTCTTCCGCTGCATTGGATTTATACTGAGATGTCACTTTTGATTTTGGATTATTTTATCGGCTGATTGCCGGGATTTACTATTGATGATGTTCGGCAGGATGCCGGGTTTGATTTGAGGCTTGCTAAGCCGGTTGACTATGTGGTTATGACATCTCTTTTTATTGAGGATTTTGGATGATGTTTTTGATATTGTTTTTCGTGTCCCGGGTTTCAAGGGCATTTTGGTAATTTCCTTAAGTTTTGGTATTTTATTGTTAAATTGGGACACGGGTGTTTCATTAACGACTCACAATGACTGTGTATGCAACCCATGATGCAACTAATGGATCCGAGTCCTGTCCAAGGGATAACGCCGCAGCCTGTCTGGAATGCAATATACCTGAACCACAAATAACTCAACCTACGGGATGAAAGCCCGCAGGTGAGGGGTGAGTCCGAAGTGCCCACCGGGTAAACCCATAAGCAAATATACATATACATACACCGTAACTATTCCAAGTCACAACACAACAATTAACCAAGGTTCTCACGAACCTTAAATACACACTGGTGATTCTAGACAAACTATTCCAATTTTATTATCAGGGCCCCTATCACAAGTTAAATGATGGCCGTCGCCTGGTATCCAAGCTAGCTAGCCCGTGGACCCCGCCCTGGTACCTCCACGTATAACTGGCACAGACAGGGAGCAGACCCCAAGCACACTCTCCCCCAGCGCCTAAAATATAAATAAAACTGGTACAGATAGGGAGCAGACCCCAAGCACACTCTCCCCCAGCACCATAAATCAGACTACCATCTGGCTATTCCAACATTTAACTGTGATTCACTAGATGTTTAAGTGTATTCAATTTTATTATTACCTTTTTCCCTCGACTAATTACCACATCTCTATCATCCAACCATTATCTCATTATCCCGAGCAGGCTCGCAGCCTCTCCGCTCGTCTGGACAATAATCAATACCATACTGTCATCACATAATAGTACCCCCGGTACTCAACTCACACAATTCTACAGTCAACAACTACAATAGTCTTACTTACATCCACAATTCCAACTTCATCAATTATATCAACAGCAGCAATAATTTCAACAACATCAACGACAACAATCATCAACATAATTTGTCACACAACAAACCATACACAGCCACAAAGTATCATACCAGCATCATTGGACGCAGTAAACAAACAGCAACTTGATATCACGGGATGTAAATAAATATTTACTTAACCTCACCTTAGCCGATTACTCAACTCTGGAAACATCGATCGGTCCAATGCCGGTTCCACAGGAACTGCTCGATATCATAACCTATACAACAAAACAATGCATACACATAAATGCACATATTCGGTACTCTATGATGCCAAACTGCGTAATAACCCATCCCGGTTCTTATCCCTTATTATTTCCATTTACCGAAAATATTTACCGTACGTATTTCCGAATATAATTTCGGTACCATACTTTAATTCTCCAGAATATATTTCCATGAAATAACTATAATTCCCAAAATAATAATTACTATAATTTTTTTTTCTGAAAATTATAACATGCGTATATATTTTCCATAATATTTCTATAAAAATTATTATACTTTCCAAAATATAATTCCCAAGCATTATTATTTTTAGGAAACTCCATTTTCAAAAAGTATAATCATATACACTTATTTCTTGAAATAAATACAAATTTATTAATACACATATACAATTTCCCAAATTATCTCCTTAGTATATGTATCCTTTCTAGAAAGTAGTTACTATATAGTAATTCCTTAAAAGATATAAATCATACTACCTTGGCTTCTTGTAGTTAATATAACAAAATAATTACTTTATTTATTTTCACAAAATTACCATGTATTTATATTTCCCAGAAATATATACTCCATATACTTTCCAAATTATAATTCCCATAGTTAAAACTTATTACATTACCCTCAATATATATATGTCCAAAATGATTAAGTAATACATATACACTATGTTTTATATCCAAGTAAAATTAATAATCGCATTTATACATATATTTCCAGAAAATATAATTATGTATGTATGTATTGTTTTTTTAAATATACTTGTTTAATTAAAAACCAACTGGCCAAAAGAATTGGATCAAGCCAAGGTCTTAACCCACTAGAGCCAGGCCACTGTTCCAAGTCAGCAGGCCCAAGGCCCAACCTGCTGCCTTGGATCCAGCAGCCACAACCCATCATTGCCACCAGCCCATACACAGCCCTAAAACCCATCCAAGCCCTTGGGTCAACCCGACCCGTGGGAATCCATCCGGGTTGTCGCCATTACGGTTTGCTCACCTAGGTCGGGCGGCGCAACCGGCGAGCGGCATGGCTGACGGGGCGAGGCGACGCTGGGACGGAAAGAAGGCGAGGACGAAAGGCGGCGGTCGCGAAGGAGAGGTGCGGATCCGGCGGTGGCTTCGTCGGGTCTGGCGGCTCCAAAGCGACGGCGGGGGACTGGTGCTTGCAGCGACTAGCGAGGAGAAAGGGGAGGAGATGGGAGGAGCTGCACGGGCGGTGAGGCGTACGAGGAAGGAGGAGAAAGGGTGGCGGCGTGGAGCTGGTGGTGTGGTGGCGGTGTGGTTGGGCTCGTCGTGGGGAAGGGGAAGAAGGAAGAGAGGAAGATGGAGATGAAGGTGGTGGTGGCTCGGTGGATGTTGTGGTGTGATGACGAGCAGTCGGGTGGAGAGGAGAAAGGAATAAAAAGAAGCAAGGGAGAAGGGGACAGGATGAGTCACGGGTGAGGGAAGGTGGGGCGGCGATCGTCACGGGTTGAAGGAGAAAGACGACAGGGAGAAAAAAAGGAAGAGAGAAAGGAAAAAGAAAGAAAAAAGAAAAAGAGGAAAGAAGAGAAGAAAAGAAAAGAAGAAAAGAAAAGAAGAAAAGAAAGAGGACAGGGGCAAAATAGTAATTTCCCGTCCCGAGCCCAAAAATATGACTTGGCGGAAAATCCGATTAATCCTCCTGAGCATCGACCAACTCTCGAAACTGAAAACCGAGGCTCGGTTAGTCGGAAAGACTCTCCCGAGCGCGGGAAAACTCTCGGTTTCGAAAAACGACTCCCGATTTACCGTAAATTAATTACCCAAGATTAATTCAACAGTAAATCACGGTAAAACGACTTTTACATTCCCGGTAAAAATCCAAATTTTTACCCGGGCTGTTACACTTACTAATAGGTTTTCCCAAAAATACTTACCATATTAATTTTTTTCCAGAAAATATACTTGATTTTATTTAATCTAATTTTATTTAACTTATTATCATTATTTATTTATCATTCCTATTATTAGGCAGGCTGGGCCATGAACAATGGGCCATTCAAGTCCATGCCCAAGCCCATGTTCCAGCCCACCCACACACACATACACAAGCATAGCCCACACAACACAGCCCATCGTGGCCCAACCACAACCTCAGCCCACTACTTAAAATCCCCAGCCCGAAACCTTGAGTCCAAAACCAAACCCAACCCACAAAACAACCCACAAACCCCAACCCAGCAACTAAACCCTAGAGGATTCGGGCCAAACCCGTCACAAACGGGTCGACCCGCGTCTTCTCCATCTCATGGCTCACCTTGGGTGAGTTCCGGCGGCGGCGCAGGGGAACGGAGGCGGCGAGGCGCGAGCACAGCCCGACGGGGACGACGGCGACGTGCAGTCGGCTCGGGTGGCGGTGTCGACTCGTTGCAGAGGAGGAAGAGAGGGACCCCGGGTTGGCGGCTTCACGTCGGGTCTCCTCGGAATGGTGGCGAGCAGTGGTCGGCATCGGCGGCGCTGCTGCAAGGGAAAGGGAAAGAGGAGGCCGTCGGGTCGTGGTGTGCGACGGCGGTCGTCCTGGTGGAGATGCATGCGTGGAGAGGTGGCGGCGGGTTTGGTGTTTGGTGGCGACCTCGGGTCGCACGCGAGGAGGGAGGAGGAAGGAGAAGGCGGTGGCGATGATCTCAGGGCGGCTGGACTGCAGGTCTGTGGTGGCTTGGGTTCGTCCGGTGGCGGCGCGTGTGAGGACGGTGGCAGGGAAGGGAAGGGGAGAAAGGAAGAGGAAGATAGGGGAAAATGGAGTGTGAGTCGGGTAGGGGAGAGGAGGAAAAATGGAGAGAAAAGGATGGGACAAAGAAAGAAAAAAAAAACAGAAGAAAAATGGGGAAGGGAACAAGTGTTCACGGGAAAGAAAGAAAAGAGAAAGGAAAAGAGAGTGGGCCGGTTGTCACGGGCGAAGGCGGGGAAGACGACAGGGAGAAGAGGAAAGGCGGAAAAAAAAAAGAAAAGAGAAAAGAAAAGAGAAAAGGAAAAGAAGAGAAGAAAGGAAGAAGACAAGGGCAAAGTCGTAATTTTCCGTCCTGAGTCCGAAAATATGACTTGGGCTCGGAAAATCCGATTAATCCTCCTGAACGTCGTCCAAGTCTCGGAACTGGAAACCGAGGCTCGGTTAGTTAGGAAGACACTCCCGAGGGCGGGAAAACTCTCGGTTTTGAAAAAAAAAAACGACTCCCGATTTACCGTAATTAATTACCCAAGAGTAATTCAATAGCAAATCACGGTAAGACAATTTCTACAGTCCCGGTAAAAATCAAAAATTTTACCCGGGGTGTTACAAATATTATTGACTTGCCTATTAAAATTTCTGGAAAGAAAATGGAACTAAGTTGTTAGTCAAGGAAGAATAAAATAGGAAGAATAAAATAGAAGTTTCTCCATCAAAAAAAAAAAGAAGAAGAAAGTTCCATGTTTCAAATATCATTCTAATTTCTGCTATATACATATACGTCTGGATATATATTGAACCGGCCTTGTCGTCAAGGTTTCTGGCCTGGAGCACCATCAGTTTTATTCCTGATGGCACAAATTTTGCCAACGAATTGGAAAAAGTAAAAGAAATAAAAATGCGGTTGTATCCTCCACTAGCAATATGTGGTGGGTGGGAAGGGTATGCTAAGTTCGTGCACCAAAACGCCTCTTCCTTTGCTGGAATGAGGTTAAGGCCTCAATAAACTCTGCCTCTCCAAAATCAGGCCACAGTGCCTCTGCAAAGAAAAGCTCGGTGTAGGCCACCTGCCAAAGCAAGAAGTTGCTTATTCTAAGTTCACCACTGGTTCGTATTAACAAATCTGGGCTAGGATATTCAGCGCAGTTGGTTTCTAGCTCCTGCTCAATTAGGCTTTCATTAATGTCTTCCAGTTGGATAAGACCATCCTTTGCCTGGGCAGCAATAGCTTTGCAGGCCTGCACAACATCGTATTTCCCACTGTAGCTCACAGCAACCATAAGGTGCAGCCTGGAATTATTCTTTGTGGTCTCCTCTATGTGATTTATCAGTTTCTGTAGAGAAGGAGAGAGTTTTGAGGAATCCCCAATTATAGAAACTCGAATTCCTTCCCTGTAAATTACAAAAGGGTTACAGAAACCAGAATATAAACCAATAGTAATTAATCTGTAGCATTCAAAAAGTATCAAAGTCACAAACAAACTAGAGCCTCTATACTCATACATCAGGAGATCGAGTTAACCATCACTAGTCGATCAGAAGAGAATTAAACATTAATCTTTTTCATCTGAATGTACAAATCGAGCTCAGTGTATCATTTAGAGACAAATTAAGCTGCAAATTAATATAGAGGGATCATGATGAGTTAGTATCACTTGAAAAGATTTTTCACTACTTGTAAGGAGGAAGTTGCGGTTGTTTCAGCATCGACATATACCGCATCCTACAAGTTACTCGTAGCTTCAATATCCTTTAATTTCTAGCATTTGAGTAAAGGACTACCGCTATACCAAGCTTATATATGCATAGGAAACTAACAACAAAGCTTTAAAATATTAGAAACCAAAAAAAAAAAATAGATATTAACTTATGTAATAAAACAAAGAAGAAGAGGAGAGATAATAACAAAAAAAAAAATTGGAAGATGTACAATTAGCAAACAATGCAATAATTGTGTAGAAGTATATTCAGAGGAGACGACATACCTCTTAAATTTTTCCATCTCTGACTCTAATACTTTTTGAAACAAGCTCATCAAGAAATCGACCTCCACCTGCACCAAACCCAACAAAACTCTTCTTCAATAAATTGCTTATAACAACAATCCTTTCTTTTCTATTTTTAGTTAATAACTTCTCAATGGGTTAATTAACAGCTATGTTTCAGATTTCAGGAGCGGAAGCAGACTTCATTAACATTTTACCCTGGGCCTAATCCAGTTATCTGTGGAGAAGGCAAAAACAGTGAGGACTTTAATCCCCCACTTGCCACACAGCTCCATGATAGCCCTTAGCGACCGTACACCTTCCTCGTGCCCCGCCGAAGGGGCCAGCCCTCGCTGCTTGGCCCACCTGCCGTTCCCGTCCATGATCACCGCCACGTGCCTCGGCATCGCCTCTGCCTGCAGCCCCTCCGGCAACTGCTCCGTTGTCTCATACTCTTTCACCTCCACGTACTCATTTGTGGTCGCGAGGAGCCTATTAGGAAACCCTGGTGTTTGGTTCCTAATTAAACGTCTGTTTTGACGGGGAGAAATCAAAGAGTTGTTGTTGTTGTTGCTGCTGTTGCTGCAGTAGATTGGGATAGGTAAGCGCAATGAGGATAGCATTATCCAGATTCTGGTTAGTGGTTGGCTTAAGTTTATTCCGTTATTCTTTCCCTTTGCTTTGCTGCGCTTATGATTGCCGAGACCGTTGGCGCGGGAGACTTTTATAAACCCGTCACTAGCATCACTGGAGACATGTTTTAAGCTTGTAGCTTGAAGTTAACCCATTGGTTTTTGCACCATAAATAAACCACAGGAAAAAAAAAAGAAGAGAGTAATTAATCCGTTTGTCCGCAATTTTGAGCCATTGATTGATTCTGTGAAACAGAATGGTTTAAATATCTCTCTATTTCTCTTTCTTTAATTTGGGAATTTTCATGGAAAACTACAAGTTAAAACGCAAGGAATCCCTTGGAGGCTTCCACAGTCTTTGTCAAACAGACACCATTTGGGACGTACGGGGAGTTTTCAAAGATTTTGTCTCTTCTCTTTTTTCTTTTTTCTTTTTTTTTTCTAGTTTTCTCCTTGAAAATACGATGTTTGCTTTACTTCTTTAATGTGGCCAATGATGATTGTTGTGTTATGTGATCAGAAAAATGTTGCATGGAGCTTTCCAGACAAGGGATTGATTGATCGATTTCGTGCAAAATTTCGACTCTGTGGCGTTTCGTTTTGTGGATGCCAAGGTACAGAAATTTAGACCGTTGGGTGCCATAAAAAAAAAAAAACAACAACACAGATAATTGATGGCAAGACGCCCGTATGACTGATTCCGATTTGTTTGTTCACCTAGTTGTGAAGTTGCAATTTTATTTTGTTTCTTTTTTTTTTCTTTTTATGAAATGGTGATTGTAGTTGGAGATTTTCTTTTCTTTTATCAATTTTGTGGTTGGATGTTGAAACTTGGGGCTGATATATTAGTGATGGCCTATTTCCAAACCAGTTCTTTTTTTTTTTTTCCTTTTCTTGCTCAAGTTGACAGCGCATACCCAAAAGAAAACAGATATTAAACGAGTGCAAAATAAAAAGACACACTGCATTCCTCCAATGTAATTAAGATGTCATAATTGAGCACCAATGGATAACACAAGCTAATCGTTAGTTTGTTTTTTATACCACGTTTCTTCTCATACTTATCCATCTTTGGATTGACCGGAAGAGAGGCTTCATATTATTTTTGTCGTCATAAAAAAGTTGTCTATAAATGGTTAGGGACTTGCTTTTGCCTAAATAGGTCTTGCGACCTTATATATGTAAAACATTTCCAAGCTCTTTCAAAAAAATTAGAAAAAAAAAACCAACTTCAATTAATTCAACATTTCTTCCCTAGTTGTGAAGTTGCAATTTTTTTTGTTTTGTTTCTTTCCTTTTCTTTTTATGAAATGGTGATTGTTAGTTGGAGATTTTCTTTTCTTTTCTTTTCTTTCTATCAATTTTGTTTGTGGTTGGATGTCGAAACTTGGGGCTGATAAGTTTATAGAGCAAATATTAGTGATGGCCTATTTCCAGACCAGTTTTTTTTTCCTTTCTTTACTTGCTCTCGACAAAGCCAAAGATATTTAAGAACTGCAAAATAAAAAGACACACCGCATTCCTCCAATATAGTTAAGATGTCATAATTGAGCACCAATGGATAACACTGCCAATTATCTGAAAGGTAATGTTAGTTTGTTTTTCATACCACGTTTCTTGTCATACTTATGCCGGTCTAATTATATTGAACCTTCAGTTCGACCCAGCCGGACCAATGACCATGATTTGGGACCTTTTCTGGATCTGTCCAGTCCGATTTTGATAACACTGCTATTTAGGTGCAAGTCCCTGACCATTTAACGACAATTTTTTTTATGATGACAAAAATGATATGAAGCCTCTCTTGCGGTCAATCCAAGAGATAAGCAGGGACGGATCCATAAATAATTTTTAGTGTAGGCAAAAAAATTTAACAACAAACAGTTATCCTAGCTTACAAATAAACATAAAAAATATTTCATAAAATATTAAAATCAATACATATATTATTTGTGTTAGTGTTAAAATATAAATTTTTGAATTAAACTATAAATTAAACATGCATGAACATAGTTACAATTTAAATAATTTATTCACGATATCATTAGGGTCAAACAATTAGTCTTAATCTTTTCCAAGCCTAATTGTCACATACCAAATCCATATTTTAAATGAGTTAAATATTAGAGATATTGAAAATTGAGATTGGGTATTTTGTAAATTTATGTATTATGATTGAGAAAGCCAAACCAACAAAAATTAAAAGAAAAATAAAGACAATGATAGTGTCCCAACTAGGAGGATTAGCGTGGATTGAATTTTTTAAAAAATGACTTAATTGGGATTGAAACTTGGAAGGAAAACCAAATTGAAAAAGAAAAAAAAACTAAACAATGGGAGAGAACTATGGAGGAGAAGTACAAAATAAGACTTAACAGATTATTAAGTTTCATAGAATTATTTTGTTTCAAATAAGTTAATTAGATCTGGGGTTTACAAAAGTATCAAAATAATCTTTATTTGAGAAAATCTATTTGTTTCAAATAAGTTAACTAGATCTTGGGTTTACAAGAGTAACAAGAAATCTAGAGTAGATGAAGCCAAGTTGATTAAAAGCATTCCACTTAATGTCAGAGCCTTGTCGGATGCCCCATATAGGTTTCACAACCCTTGGGGTCTTTATACAGTAAAAATCGGATATAGTGTTAGTCTAGCCATGCTCCATTTGACCAGGGTAGCGGTGGAGTCCATCATTCTGGGCTGCTCTAAGCAATGGCGGCTACATCTGTGGTTGAAATTCTTCCAAAACTCAGATCATTTGCTTCCTCTAAAACTCAGATCATTTGCTTGGCAAGTCTGCACCAATGCTTTACCGGTTAGACAAAATGTAGTCTCTTGACTACACTTCATTGATCGCCCGAGATGTCAAAATCATCCCGAGTCAATCCTTCACCTTTTCAAGGACTGCTTATGGGTGTCAACCATTTGGCAACAATGCCTCATTTCGCCCATTGCCTTATGCTCTGCAGCAACATCCCCGTCCCAGAGGCTATGTGACATAATGCAATCCTATGGAATCGAGACCTTTGAGAAGGTCATGACCATCGCGTGGTCTATTTGGAATAGTGGTGGCAAAATGGGTTGGGTACCCAATAAGTCACCCATTAGGAACCATCATAAATGGTTCTTTTGGGTATAAATGGGTTAGTGAAAAATTAAATGGGTCTTAATGGATAAAATACACCCATTTAACCCATTTAACCATGGGTGTTTGTGGGTTGGGTAATAGATATCTATGATACTCAAATATTTATATTCTAATTCAATTTAGCTATGTGGGCCTACATTGGGCCAAATTGGGCATGACCGGGCCCAGTTGGGCCCATTTGGTCCACCGACGGGCCTAATTGGGCCGCGAGCGGGCTGAGTTGGGCCAAATTTGGGCCAAATCTTATAGGCCTAATTGGGCCCAAAGTGGGCCAAGTTGGGCCCGAAAATGGGCCAATCCATGCGGGTCTAATTGGGCCATACGGGCCAGGTTAAGCCCGACCAAGTCCATCCCTTCTGTGCTTAATTTTTTTTAGTTAGTTTTTCTGGGGTTAATATGAGCTAGATCGGATTAATATTTATAACAATAAAAATATTAAAACACAAATTTTAAAAAATTGAGATTAAAATTAAATGGGTACATGGGTATGAACTATATTAAATGGTTTAATATGGATATGGTTATCCATTTACATTTTTTGATGGATCATAAATGGATAAATGGGTATAAATGGGTGTGAACCATTTATGTCTCAACCCATGGATACCCATGGATAACCATCTTCCCACTACTAATTTGGAAGGACTACTTATTGGTCTTTTAGAATTCTTGTATTGGTAGGGATCAAACCCCTTCGATTGCTTTAGCTTTCCTTCAGAGTTATAAGCAAGCCAATCCTTCAGACCATCGTGCGAACCCTCCGAGTGGGCAGGCTAGCTGGGCTCCCCCACCACCCCAATGGTTCAAACTTAATACTGATGCCTCCTTTAGACGGTGTGGGGGCTGAGTGCCATTATAAGGGATCATTGTGATGAACCTATAGCCATGACTACAAAGTGGATTCCCATTAGGCTCGATGTTGACATTGGGAAGCTGCGAGAATAGGATTAGGCTTAGCACTGGAGAAGGAGCTATCTCACCTCTATTTAGAAATGGATGCTCAATCCATCATCAGGGCACTCCAACGGCCTTAGGCAGATAACTCTCCCATTGGTTGCATTGTTGGCAACATTCTTTTACTTGCAAGTTTTTTTCACTCCATTAAGTTTGTTTATGTTCTATGTTCTTGTAATAAGGCAGTTCATGAACTCTGCCAGTTACCTTCCTTTTTTAGGTCGGAGAAGTCATGGCTTAGTGATTTCCCTAGTAGTATTTTAAATTTCATTAGGTCTGATATTGATGTAACCTCTTCGTATATGGAGCCGTTTACCTAAAAAAAAAAAACCTTCGTTTAGTTTTTTTTGTATACGAGTTTTTTTTTACACATGAGGGGGTAAAAAGTAATTAACCTAAAAACATGTATTTACTAAATTATATTTCAATAGTTTTTCTCGGCTTCATTACGTTTTACCCCCTGAACTTTCGTTGAAAAATGGGTCACCCCCTGTACTAAAAAAACCGGTATTTAACCCCCTAAACTTTCTAATTCCGCATTTTACCTCATTCCGTTAAGGTTTTTACACTTGTGTTAGTTGACTTAACGGAATGCACGGATGAGCGACACGTTGCAAGATATTTACCGTTCGATTCTTTTTATATTTTAATTTTTAGAAAAAATTATAAAAATAAAAAAAGGCAAAATTATTTTTTAAACAAAAAAACTAAAATACTTGGAAAGGAAAAATCAAGAAGAAGAAATTATACAAAAAATTTGGCTTAGTTATCCATTTCATAATTTTTTTCTATTATTTTATTTTTAAATAAAACAAAAAAACTTTATGAAAAAGAAAACATAATATAAAATTATTTTATGATACTAGTAGCATTTCACAAAAACAGAACTTCTCATCAACCGAGTACAACCCATTTTCACCAAGAGCATCTCTGATTCGTTACTGGAACAAGCACGTCTCCAATAACCTCCCTAAACCACAGTTTCTTTTCTCCAAAGCTTCTCCACTCAGTGCCATTGACTCGGTCTTCCTTGCCCAACTCGCCACCCAAAACTCACTCTCCGCACACCTGGACTCTTTCTGTTCCTTGGCCAACTTGTACTGCTTCTTCGATTCAAAACAAAGCCTTGGCAATCATAACCAAGACGTCAACTTCGCCATCTATTCCAACAGACGCTTTACCAACTACGGCAGATCAAGACAGAGTGGTACCGGCTCGTTCAAGAACTACTCCAACGGGTTGAACTCGGCCAAGGACTCGTTCCTGCGATACAGCAACCAGGCAACTGGTCACAGCGAAGGATTCACAAGCTACGCCGAAGATGGAAACGTAGCCAATGCATCCTTTGGGAACTACGGGTTTGGCGCCACTGCTGGGTCAGGCCAGTTCAAGAACTACCAAAACAGAGTCAATGTACCGGGACTCCGGTTCACCACTTACGACTCTGATGGCAACAACCATAACACCATCCACTGCCACCACAACCACCACCATTCCAATCAACTCCAACCTAACTCCTCAATCAATTCCAATTCAATCTAATCCCTTCTTTCCCGTCTGTCATGTAATAGGGGACGACAAATCCCTCCCCCCCCTTCGTTTCACCTTCTCTTTTGCAAAAAACAAATATATCAAAAACAAAAGGGAAGGGGGAGGAGGTGGGGAGAAAGAAGGGAGGCGGAAGGGGAGATAGTGAAGGAAGGAGGGGAAAGCAGTGGCTTGTTGGTAAGGGTGAGTTTTTTTTTTTAATTAGAATTTTTTTGGAGGTGGAGGGGGAGATCGAGATGTATGGTTTATGGGGATTGTTCTGCTCGCCTGTTGGAGTAGTGGGGAATGGAAGGTATGGGTGGCCGAGGAGGAGGAGGAGGAGGAGTGTGGGGTTTGATGAAGAAGAAGAAAAGAGAAAGAAAAGAAGAAGAAGAGAAAAAAAAAAAAATAGAGAAAAAAAGAAAGAGCGTGAGGGCTGATGGAGCAGAAGGAGGAGAAGAAGAAGAGTAGAGGAAGAAAAGAAAAGAAAAAAAAAAGGAGCTTGGGGTCTGATGAACGTGGGTGGTGGTGAAACTTTATGTAGATCTTGGCCGGATTTTTTGGTGGGTGGAGGAGGAGGAGACGACAAGGGAAGGGGAAGGTGGCGCGGGGTGGGCTGTGATTTTTTTTTCGTTTTCATCTTTATTTAAAAAAGATTGTGTCTATGTTAAATTTGAAAATAACAAGTCAATTTTTGTGTCATGGTTAGAGGAAGATCATGGTTAGAGGAGGAGGGTTGTGTGCGTGAGAGTGGGTGAAAAAGAAGAAGAAGAAGAAGAAGAAGAAAGAAAGAAAGAAAGAAAGAAAGAAAAAAAAAGAAAAGAAAGGCAAAAGGCAAAAAGATCCAGGTGAAAAAAAAAGAAGAGTAATAAAAAAGGAAAAAAGAAGAGAAGAAAAATTAAAAAAAAAGAAAATTGTGTTTTTTATATTTTTAAACAATTATTTACGTGGCACAAGGTAATGAATCCACGTGTTGACCTTCCGGAGTCTCCGTCAAGTCTCCTGACGGAAACGGAATCGGGTCAACCATAAGGGGTGAACCGCGGAATTAGAAAGTTTAGGGAGTTAAATACCGGTTTTTTTAGTACAGGGGGTGATCCATTTTTCAACGAAAGTTTAGGGGGTAAAACGTAATGAAGCCGTTTTTTTTCCATAGTTATGACATGATTTGTTTTTTTTGAACCTTACAAAATTCCATTAATACAAACACTCAAGTACATAAAGCGTCCCCAAGCCAGGCTCCAAAACACAAAAGATAGCTAGGTTTGGGTAGCCTTGCATAAAATATTCATGAGCGTGCTAGGTAAAGAGACATGCGTGTACAGACTAAGCTTGCCATTTGCACTGGCCGAAGCTAGAAAACGTGCTGCAGAATTTGCTGATTTTTTTAACATGGAAAATTTACAAGTGACGAAAAAAGATTGAAGAAAATGAACCTCATGGAAAATGCCCTCGATGGCGCATGCCCTTTTCTCTTCTTCCAGCGATGCTTGTGTGATAGCTGTAATAATCTTGCGCCATGGCCTGAAAGTAGCAAAGGATACAGCTGCCCCCCAAATCACTTCCGCTTCAGCTGCTAGTGGAGATGCAACTCTGAATTTCAAAGTCTCTCCCCATCAAGGAAATGGACCCTGTGAATTACGGACTAAGTAAGTTCCGTTGCTATCGTCATGGATGATATTAATGAATACTTACCTTCTGCAAACACACATTTAAGACTACAATCCAGCATTAAATATTAGGATTTTCACATTATAATTTTTTTTTAAAAAAATTTGCCCTACAAACCAAAAAAAAAATAAATATTAGGATTTTCAATGGAGTTTTATTTATCCGCTAAACAACCGGGATACCCCCAAAGGGAAGTCGTTGTTTCTTTTTTCTCTTTACTTCATGTCCCCCCACGTGTGTGCTGCGCAGCGGCGGCTATTTAGCCACGTCAACTCCCGCCACACGCCGAACTGTCAAATGCCATGAAACCCCCAAAAATATCCAAGTCCAACACACAACCCCGTTGCCTTTGCCTCTCCCACTCCCAGACCCAGTAACCAACAATGGGCGAATATAAGGGTAGTTCAGTCATTTGATTCCCTCGCGGAGAAAAAGTGCTCTCGCTGCCATTCCAGTTCCGAGTCCTTCAATATTTCTCTCTAATCACTTCCCTTCCCCTCCCCTTCACCAAAGCATTTCCCCTTATCGTATCTCTGAGCCTTCATTTCTTTTTCTTTTTAATTCCGAAAATGGCCCCGCAAACGAGGAGGATGGCGTTTCCTAAGGTGTTGGTGGAGAGAGACACCGACTCGGAAGAGAGCTCCTCGGACGATGAAGAAGAAGTAGAAGAAGAAGAGGGCCCACAATCAGAGTCAGAGGAGGAAAAAGTAGTCGTGACGAAGGGTGGGAATGGAGCGACGGTTGAGGAGAAGAAGAAAGGGAAAGCGCCAATCACTATCAGTCTCAAAAAAGTCTGCAAAGTATGTCTCCCCCTTCTCTAACTTCCCAAGCCCCCGTATATAACAGTTTGGACCTTTCTTTTTTAATGTTCTCTTACTACTGTTTGTTTGCTTGTGTTTCTTGTTTTGTCTGTGCGTGTGGTGTGCTAGGTCTGTAAGAAACCGGGACATGAAGCGGGATTTAAGGGAGCCACCTACATAGATTGTCCCATGAAACCCTGTTTCCTCTGCAAAATGCCAGGTTTGTGGCGACCAGTTATTATCTATGTCCTCTTTGTGTATTTGATAGGCTCGACTTGATTGTATTAGGTATACTGTCTTCCTTGTGCATTGTTTTGTTGCTCTATCTTACTGTTTTATGTGGAATTTGGATGGCGAAAATGATGTTGGTTAGGCTTTTTTTGGCGTGGGATTTGTGAATTGCAGGACATACTACAATGACATGCCCGCATCGAGTAACTACTGAGTATGGGGTCGTCCCAGCACCACATAAGAATACCCATAATCGCTTGGACTTTGTTTTCCAGCGTCAGCTTAGACCTCGCATCCCTCCGGTAAACCTCTTCACAGGCCTTTTTCCTTCGTCTATTTCTTCGTTTAGCATCGGGGAGTGGGTGTAAGTGATTTTTTTAGCTGTCTTCCGGGCCGCAAATTTATTTACTTGATGCTATGTGGTATGCCTGTGCTTGTACAACTAATTCCCGATGAGAAATCCCCTCCCTAGGAAGGGATTAGATGGTACCCCTCCCTCTTAGCATGCTATCCCTGACCACCTGGGCTTCAGCATTCTCCTCGGTTCACGCTGAAGATCATACTGATACAAACCCATCAGCTTCAGAAGCTTCACCGTTCATGATAACTATATAATTCATGAGATTTTGGCCTTTTTTTTTCTGAAACAGTTATGTGATTTTTATTTCACTGTCAATGCTTACTGTCTAAAGTTCTGTTTTCATAGAATGTTGATCCTAGAAAACCAATGCACACGAAGGTTCTACATAGAACTGTTTTTCTGAACTTGAATTTCGATCTCTTGAGCTATACTGTGTGATATTAGTTTCTCGTTCCATTTTCCTGTGCTACAGATAAAGGCCGCATATGTCATCCCAGATCAAGTATGTTGTGCGGCTATCAGATACCACAGCAGGCGTGTAACAAGTTTGGAATTCCACCCAACAAAAAATAACATCCTTTTATCTGGTGATAAGGTTAGTCCAACACTATATGCTGTTAGACGAAACACGATATATTTTCCAGGACAATGTAATGATTTTCTTTCTTAAACTGATTGACATGCTTCTTTCTTTTCTTATTGATAAAATTGAAAAAGAAAGGGCAAGTTGGTGTCTGGGATTTCGTTAAAGTACATGAAAAGATGGTCTATGGAAACATACACACCTGTATTGTCAATAATATGAGGTGAGCCATCAGTGATTTTTCAATGATTATATTTGTTTTGTTTAGAGGCTCTGGGTTGGTGAGGTATCTTGCTTGTTCTAATAATGTTACTATGTATGTTCACTTTCCTTTCTTGAACAAAGCAAATATATTCCATTTCTGTAGGTTCAACCCTATAAACGATGACACAGTATTTGCTGCATCTTCCGATGGAACTGTCAGTTGTACTGACTTGGAGACTGGAATTTCATCATCGTTGATGAACCTTAACCCTGATGGGTGGCAGGTATGTATCTTTTCCTGCCATTTGTGTTGGAGCTGTTAATTTGATGATAAAGGATAGGTTTTCCTTTTCTTAATTTTGTTGTGTGTCTGAGGAATTTGTTTGTTAGGATTTCCTTTATGACCTTCTGTCTGTTTGCGAGTCTTTGCTTTGACGATGTAATTTATTATGCCCGGAACCAAGTTATTCACGTTTCCTTTTAAGTAAGATTCACTTCACCTGCTAAATTTATCGAAGGAGATAAATTTGCAGCTGTCCACTCAACTTATCCTGGATCATGAAGCATTTAAGATTTGCATTTGCAACACTTTCTAAATTCAGTATAGTGTAATTGTTATCATTTTACCACAGATGTTGTACTCTGTTATGTTGCACTGCTTATTATAGAGTTCTTCTGCAGGGACCCAACAACTGGAGAATGCTTTATGGCATGGATACCAACTCAGAAAGAGGAGTTGTGCTTGCTGCAGATAACTTTGGTTTTCTGTATATGTAAGTTTTTCTTTTTCCAGTTATTGGGATGTGTATTTATAGTGCGAGAAGGTGCTGGTTAAAAGTGTTATATGGGAAGTCATTCAAGTCTTACAATTAGCACTTCATCCAACTTTCAAGCTGTCATTTCTTTGTCGCAAGATTTTCAGTTACTGCAATCGGTATTTCTGAAGTGGAATTAAGTTTAAAATGTGATATCTACTGAATGGTTTTCTTGCTAATCTAATGGAATGGTCATTTCATCTTGTCACATAATTAGATAAATTGTAACTCATATTTAGAATTAGTAATCAAGTTGATTCTCAATAAGTTAGTGTTATATCTCTCCGGCTTTACAATGCTGTCTTCAAGTTTTGTATTTTGGCATTTGAGTAAAGGTGGCAGGGTGGGTTTGAAAAATGTGGTGCTCCCTTGATGTTTATATTCTATGATACATACTTTAAATTATTAATATAGACAAAGTTGGCTTTGGTGTTTCACATGATACACTCAGGCTGGATACACGGTCCAACCGTAAAGCTGGGGAAGCAATTCTGATCCATAAGAAAGGCAGCAAAGTTGTCGGGCTCCACTGCAATCCTGTTCAACCTGAGATCCTTTTAAGTTGTGGAAACGATCATTTTGTAAGTTTGGTTATCAACTGGCAGTCTACCAAAAGCTATATAAATGGATGCTTGTATAAGGGATTGTCTGTATTGCTTGGTTAATACTTCCTCTAAAAATGCTGCAAATCTTCACTCAGGCTCGTATATGGGACATGCGTCGACTGGAAGCAGGATCCTCCCTTTGTGACCTTTCACACAGACGTGTTGTCAATTCAGCTTATTTTTCTCCAGTTACTGGGAACAAAATTCTAACTACTGCACAAGACAATCGCCTTCGCATCTGGGATTCTATCTTCGGAGATTTGGGTTCCCCAAGTCGAGAAATCGTACATAGTCATGATTTTAATAGGCATCTGACCCCTTTTCGGGCTGAGTGGGATCCAAAGGTGATATAATTTTAGTATTGCTTCTATTTCTGGTTCTTCAATGCTTCTTTCAGGTTTGGAACTTTTGAGGTGCTTTATGGTGCAGGATCCATCAGAGTCCCTTGTTGTTGTTGGTCGATACATCAGTGAAAACTATCATGGTGCTGCATTGCATCCGATTGATTTCATTGATGTTAGCACTGGACAACTAGTTGCTGAAGTCATAGATCCTCATATCACAACCATCACTCCTGTCAACAAGCTACATCCTCGAGATGATATTTTGGCGTCTGGTAGTTCGAGGTTGTATCTAGTTCTTTTTAATGAGCTGATTATTTTTCCAAGCCCATGCACTCGCGCTACAAGATTCTGTATTTCCTGCCACATGAATTGTTACGGAATTTCTTTGCTATTGTGCACGATAGGCTTGTCCTCCCACCATGATTAAATTCAGTTCTATGTGTTCTGGATATTTTGAAGTTGCACTTGGGTTTGCTGTAGAGGGTTTCTTTTCCATTTTCTGAAAACTCATTGATGAACTTGCGCCTGTTAGTTGAATTGCATGTATCTAGACAAGTGAAGTTATTAAGAATATCATTTATCTCAGTTTTCAGCTGTATTTAGTTGGCTTTTATGGTCTCATTCAGCTACTGTTTCAGGTCCCTTTTCATTTGGATGCCAAAGGAGAAATCTGAGTCTGTGGAACCCAAAGATGAAAGGAAGATTATTTTCTGTGGGACTGATGAGAAGAAGTTCAAACGGAAGTTTGGGGGTGAAAGTGACGATGATTCTGATGATGATGGGTGCGGATCCAAGGGAAAGAATCTCAAATCTAAAAGCACCAAATCAAAGGTGAAAAAGAAGTCAGCTGAATTTCCTCACAAGGGTAAATACTAATCTGACCAATGCGAAGGGCAAGAGACCTGTGTTCTTATTGCCTTGGATGGAAATTTTGTCCTCATATTTTGCTGTTCCATCTGCCATTATTGTACAGTTAGATATAGCTGGGCTAGTTTTCTTTTGTTAATAGGAGCAGTGGGTCTAGCAGCATCACGAAGTTTTTCTCATTATCTGTTCCTTTGGTGATCTGCACTGGTGGCTACTGGTAGGTTTTATGTTTGTTTTCTATCCTAACTAGCTGTGCAATACCCAATCACTGAAGAGTTTTGCCAAATTGTCTTCTGTAGATTTTGTAGGCACATAGTGCTGCTTGATTGTGAAGACTGGTGTGCTTGTAATGGAAGACTGTTTGGAAATGGGAATGCTAAACTAAATGTTTTTTTTTTCACTGGTACAAAACCAAATGCACGGGCTTGGTTGTTTTTTTTTCTTTTCTTTTGATGAATGAGATTGTCATTTACGCCATGCATGAAGGAGATGGGGCGGAAGAGATAGATAACAACTTGAGTCATTTCGTTGATTCGGTCCCTTCAAAAGAATACTTCCATCCAATATCAAACAGGGAATCATTTAAATCGTTGAAGCCCTCCTTTAAAAGGGTTGAATCATTCTGAACCGCAACTCCTTTGGCCTAATCTCCTATTTCTATATGTAGCACCTACCTAATTTTCGAGAATCTTAGACAACAATATATGGACAGACCGTCATGATGATTTACTATTTCTATAAGCACAAGGGCATATCGCAACAGAGACGTAATCGTTTATGGAGGAAAGAAAGCCATTTCGCACGCAATAATTCTCTGCTGATTGTACTTGGTGCCCATTTGTGGGTAGTTTAATAGAAGACAAAGACGTAAGCAAGCTACAATGAGAAAGAAACAGTAGGCATGCTCCTTTAATTGAACGAGCTGTCCAGCTAGCATGGAGTGACGGTAACACGAGGGATTTATAGCCTAATAGAAGACCATAACGTAACGAAGGTGTTGAGAACCGGGAGTCGCCCGAAAACCAGGGAGACAACACGCGAGGCCCAAGTGAGTTCCATACGCGTGACCAGGACACCACTTTATAACCCAAAGCCTCAAGCTAGACTCTTCCATATCGGACATCATCGGGCCTACTCCCCCTTCAACGGAAACATTTCGGAAACTTTCCTTCACTTGGGCCCAGACCGGAAAGCTACTCAGAAGTTTGAGCCTGCCAATACCACTCTTATCCGGAGCCACGCCTTACAACTCCAACCGAGCTTGGTCCAAGAGCCCAACCGCTCTTCGTTCCACATGGGGGCAGCAGCCACGGGAACATCACCATGTCGCAAACCATTCCGTCCCAGCCGAACCATCGGCTCTGCTACCACGTGTTGAGAACCGGGAGTCGCCCGAAAACCGGGGAGACAACACGCGAGGCCCAAGTGAGTTCCATACGCGTGACCAGGACACTACTCTGTAACCCAAAACCTCAAGGTATTGAGTACATGGGTCCACTTCACTTATATGTTACTTACTTGGCCTCTTTCTCTCCGATGTGGAATTCACCACTCACACTTACATTCCAACAGAAGCTACAATGAGAGGGATCGGTATATTCTCCAGCAGCACGGAATTCGTGATGGTAAACTAACACTTTTTATAGTGTAAATGTTTTGTTTGTCTTTCCTAAAAGCAGTATGTAGTATTTTTTTTGCTTTTGTTTGAGTTTATATCAAGGTCAAATCTTTTTCTAATAATGTGATTGCCCAGTTTCGCACGGTAAATGAATTGCTTGTTGTGTGTTCGAAAGCAATCTATAGAACTTAATGAGACTCGGCATGACTTTTCCATAATTGTGTTAAGTTAAGAAAATGGAGCAATTCATGAACAAGAATAGATGTTGATCCGTGAGAATAATTCTGCTTGTTGCAAAAAAATACTGAAACGTTTGTGTATCCTTAAATTATAGAATTATTGCTTTGTGCTAAATTAAGGAATTGTCCCTTTTTGTGGATAATCACGTAGCCCCTATGACTTTGTTTCAATTTGCTAAGTGATATCATCTGTCAAATAATGTGGTTCACGGGCAGCTATTACAAGGGAAAAGAATTAACAAACTGCTACTAAAAGTTTAAGAAGATTCTTAACTAGTTTCACGTAATCCCTATGTTGATCTGAATAATTCCTATTACATGATACCTACTCAATTTTCCATTTGCCACTTACTATATATATTTAATTTAGTCGCCAAGAAACGGATTCAGGTGCGATTCATTGGAAGTGAAGACCAACCTATGTCTCCTTTCATCCGAGTTGAGTTTGAAAGGTGTACACATACATACGCATTGTCAGGGGTGTATATTATGATATACATATATGTGTCAAGGGTATGATAAGGTTGTGATGAGTCTCCCATGCTTTGTACAATATGATAAGGTTGTGATGAGTCTCCCATGCTTTGTACAATACAAACTGTATACGATATGTAACTGATTACATGATAACTATCTTGTGAAGATTATCAAAGCCTTCTCAACAACTTTTGCGTCTTAGGTTTACAAAAGATAAGCTTCTACACTACAACTCATAAGTTAGTCTAAGAACAATCAAAGAAAAAAAATGCTTAGCATATATGTAGGACTTCTATATGGAGAAAGTTTGCCAAAATCTACGCATGAAGTGATTTGTTGGGAAAGAAAAAAAAATAATAATAACACAGAGTTTCATTAGAAAAAGGAAAAAGAATCCTCTTTCGTTTTAGAAAAAAAAAAAAAGAAATGCTTCTAGAATCCACTGAAAATTTATGTGGAAGCAAATGTACAGGTGTCAGGCCACAATCCGCTACGCTAATTTCTCCAGTCGAAAGAACAGGACAAGGGAAAATTAAATCCAAATTACAAGGCAGACGAAAAATTGCATGGATCCGCGTCATTTTTTTTTACCCTCCCCGGAACCCAGCTGTTAATTGTTAAGTATTAACCCCGCTTTTGGCGTCAAACACGAGGGGCAATATAGACAATCTAGTAATCATCTTCAAAATTCCCGGGGACTAATCCAACAAATAACCACCTCGCTCTCCAGAGAACCAGAAGTGCCGTCTTTTAATTGAACGACTCTTCCCTTGAGATTCGAGCCATTTAAATTGCGAAAACTTAGTATTCCGATCGTCACTCTCATCCTACCTCAACCCAAAAATAACCAAACAACTTTTTTCTTTTCTCCACAGAGAGAAAATTAATTAATTAGCAGCAGATCATCTGCCTCCCGATATATTTCAGCGTACGTAAGTAGTACTGTAAGGCTATTAGCTAACCACAACCACACAGATATGGCCGCGGCATCCAACGGCAGCGAGTACTTCGAGCTGGACATTGATCCGGTCAGGGACTCTTTCGCTCGGCAGTCAAACGCCGAAGCGCTGGAGGACGAGGACGAGCTCGTATGGGAGGCTATATCGCGGCTGCCGTCCCAGAAGCGCGGGACCACGGCGATCCTGCGACGGAGCCCGTCCGAGTACGCCGCGCGAGGCGGAGAAGGGCAGCGGGCCGAGGCGATCGATGTGACGAAACTGGATCGCGCGAACCGTGAACTCCTTGTGAAGAAGGCTCTGGCCACTAACGAGCAGGATAACTCCAGGCTCCTCGCTGCCATTAAAGAACGCCTCGACAGGTAAAAGCTTTCTTACAAGTGTCTCCTAAACGGACGTCTAGGTTTTGATCAAAATATAATGTTGCGATTTTACTCTTCTTCTTCTTCTCCTTCTTCTACTCCTTTTTTGTGAAATGATTCTACTATGTATTATTTTTGTGTTCATTTTTCTGATATTAATTTGTTTTCTGTGATGTGTTTTAATTACGTATATGTATATGTATATATTTTGTTTTTTCTGGATTGCATTTTTGTTGAATTTCCTTTTCGTGGGTGTTGAAGAGTTGGAATCGAGGTGCCAAAGGTAGAGGTGAGGTTTAAGAACTTGAGCGTGGAGGCCAAGGTGCAAGTTGGTTCGAGAGCTTTGCCCACTTTAATTAATGCAGCCCGTGACTCAATTGAGGTTACGTATCCTCTTCTCTTTGTGCAGAAGCCTAAAGATAACCATCACGCACTTATGGAGTAATACGTTATTATAGTAATTTTATCACAATCTCTTGTCTTTCAAGTTTTTTTAAAATCCATTTATATAGTTGTGCTGTCTTGTTGTGTTGTACCGTAGGTAGTATTTATATCTCTTATCGATTGATTTTGCGACACTGGAGGTCAAATTAAACATGCGAATCAGCACACTGCTCAAACTTAAAAAAACCGGGTTTACCAGAATATTTTCACTGTGTTGTTAATCGGTATTCTACAAATTGTTCTACAATTAATTATGTTGAGATTGCTTGAGTCGAATTAATGTTTGATGCAGGGTGTACTCAGGACGTTAAGGGTATTCAGAGCAAAGCGATTCCCTTTAACTATTTTGCACGATGTTAGTGGCATTGTGAGACCTGGAAGGTAATACCACTCTTTTTCCTCTTCTTTTCACACGAGGTTAACTGTTGCTTTCTCTCTTTTTTTTTTTTTTCCATTATAGATATTCTTCTCTCCAGATACAATAATTTGAGGTTCTTATTCTCGTGTGAGAATACGCAGTTGTACGTACGTACGAGCTTACCTAATTAGTTGATACTTTTATCTGTAACACGAAATGTATATATTTTGATTTTTGGCAACAAACTGAGCAACTCCTGAAAAATTAAGTAGTCAGGCATCTTGCCATCACATGTCTCTTGCTGCATGCTTGCATGTCACAGTTGCTCGAATTCAATGTCACTGATGGAGCAATGATCTACCGACACTAACTGTTTCATCTGACGTTCATATGGAAAATGTAAAAACCAATTACAATTTGCTTTTGTTCTGGTTTTAAACTTCTCACCATTTTTATTAGTTTCTAAATTTCTCAAGTTTTACCTACCATACTTGTTCTCATTGTGCATGCTCTGCTCTTGTACTATATATATATATATATATTTTTATCCACCTCCTCTTGTAATATAAACATATATATATATATATATATATATATATATATATATATATATATATAGTTTAGCAATCTTCTTTTAGAAAATGATAACGACTGTTATCTCAGTCCTTTTTCTTCTCTTTGATGTTCCTTATCTTAATGTTGTTTTTCGTGAAAATGCAAATTTCTTTTCAAACAAGACGGTATAGGTCAACTTCTCAAACGAATTATTTTGATCTGATTCGCATTCTTTCCAACACAGAAAAAAAACCACTATTTGTATTTGAAGAAAACTATGTTCACTTTTATTTGTGATGATTCCGCCTAAGTTTTTAATTTTGTTGAACTGGTTTTATTTATGAATGAAGGGTAATAGATTCGTCAAATAGATTAATCTAGTTATGAAGTTGGAGCATTAGTATAATAGTTTTATGTTGGCTTCATAGTCAATATCCATTTTTATGGTTTCCAACTACTTTCTTAACTGGAGATTTGAATCTTAAATTGGCCCCGAAAATCGTATGTCCGTTGTTTCCTCCAATGTTACATTCTGTAATTACTAGTTTATTTAGCATTGTTAACATATATGTCTTTTGGGCCCCTTTAGGATGACCTTGCTCCTAGGACCACCGGGTTCTGGTAAATCAACCTTGCTTTTAGCTCTTTCCGGGAAGCTTGACGACAACTTAAAGGTTAGTACATCATATATACCACAAACAGGTCACAACTTCATATGTACCAAAGGAAGAAAAAGCTAACTATTGGCAATTTTCTACAAGATCATCACGCATATGTTGCATAATGGCATTTGTTTTACGCCCAGTTAGTCCACCCATTTCCCACCACTCTGTTGCTTCTGCATTTTTTTTTAGTCAAGTATGCTTTAATAATCTGAATTCTTTCGAGACACGAAAAGCAGATTTCTCAAGGAAACCTTTGGGTATTATTTATTAATGTGTCTTTTGGGTAATTCTCAACCTTGAGGGCTTCTACCCACTGTAACCTGGTAGCTTTCCGGTCCAATCCTATCATGACTTTATAGAACCACATTCGCGACAGATTTGTCAATAATCAGCAACAGCCAACACATCATGTAGAATGTGATACCATAGCGGACTTGTTTTAGTCCTATTCAAATTCAATGCAGGCCTCTTTCTATATTGTTTTGGGCTCCTCTGTTCCATTGTTCAGTTCTCACTCCTTCAAGTCTGGGAAAGAGGGTAAAAGTTTCATCTCTCAACTGAACTACTATCTTAGGGCCAACGCCATTTTGGTGTAGTGGCATAACATCTTGGTACCACTAAGATCACCCTGATTCGAGTCAGGTGGTGGATGTGTGGAATTTAAGTAGTTTTGGGCTGTATAAAATAAAAAACTACTGTCTTAAAAAAGTAAAAGAAAATTAAAAATAAAGAAGTGTCTACGAATTGGTAGCTCTGACCCTCTCCCCAAAAGGTCAACCTAGTAGGGTGTGCAACACCCCTGTATATATGGCCCAAGACCTTCCCCTTCCTTTCCGATGTGGGATTCGGCCACATTCTCCCCCACCGAATCCGACGACGCCCCCGTCGTCGACCGGGCACCCTGCCTACTCCGTCCCCACGGAGCGCTTGGCGTGACATCGGAGTTGGGTCGGGTCGGCTCGCTACCACTTGTCACGGGGTCATTACCCTCTCCCCAAAAGGTCAACCTAGTGGGGTGTGCAGCACCCCTGTATATATGGCCCAAGACCTTTCCATTTCTTTCCACACTCTGAGCCTCTAACTCCTCAATTTTCCTCCTCCAAAGAGTTTATTGTATATTAATCGCAGTTCGAGTGTTTTACAACTAAAAGAGCCTCTTTCCTAACAAAAACATTAAAAGAGCCTCCTTGAGAATACCCATTAAACACCAAAGCAGAAAGCGAGAGTTTGGGAAACCTGTTTCTTGTATCAGCTGATTCTTTCGCACTGCATATCTGTGTCCTGCGATTTAGCCAGCTCTGAACCTAGCATTTAGTTAAACATTAAGGCCAAGATACGGTTTACTATTGAATGTGTCAGTGCCTCATTGCAATTGAGTTTGAGCTTAGATATGCCTTTTATATCATTCACCCGTGTTTTTTTTTTCCCTTGTCTTTCAAAAAAAATCTATCAATTTTAAATATCAATCTTAAAAGAATGCAGTCTTTTTATTTATGTCGCTTGGCCTTAAGCTGGATTCGCTGTTTGCTCACTTCCTATGTCGGGTTTTTGGGTTTTTTGGGTCCCAATGTTTAGTGGTTTGGCCAATTTGGTACCCCGACATTTTTTTTGGCCGGGCAGGTACCCCGACTTTGCATGGGCAGGCCAATCGTGATCCCCCGGTCAGGTACCTGCTGACGTGGCGGGCTGCCCGGATTTGAGGTTTAGGAGGTGCTCTAAAACGACGCCGTCTCGCACCAAAACGACGTCGTTTTAAGGGTTCGGGGGACACGTCAGATCCACATGTCTTTGTGGGCTCCGTATAGAACCAACCCTTGGTTCTTCACCCAACCGACCCGAAACCTAATGGATACCGAAACGAAAGTTGACCCGGTTTTAATTATTTATTTAATCATTTTTCTTTCTTTTAATCAAATTTTATTTTTAAAAATCTTAAAAATGAGAAAATCTTTGTTTTTAAAAAATCTTGCTTGGATTTAAATAAATAATGTGTTTTTTTGTCGAATAAACGTGTTTTTCAATTTTTCTATCAATGTCCCCAAAGCCACAACATTAGAAAAATGACTTTTTAGGTTTCTAAAATTTCATAAAAATGATTTTTTTAGTTAGAAATTTTTTTCAAATTGACTCTTTAATTTTGAGAAAATTTAAAAAGATGAAAAATGACTTTATAATTTTTATCATTGTATTCTTTTAAAAAATACAAATATTGTAAAAAAGAAAAAAAAGAAAGCAAATAAACGAACTTTAACAATTGCCTCTCCCAAAATATAGCACAACCCAGAAAAGAAAAATATATGTTGCAGAAATTGCTTATCAAAGAAGACACCCAATCAACCCATTCGGGCAATCATTGATTTCAAGTCAGTTTTTCAAGATTTAACCAAATCGCAAGAAACACAGAACCCCTCCCTATTTCCTATCCCACACCAAAGCCCCATCCTTCATGAACTCAGTGAAAGCAAGAGCCACCAAACCCAACACCACCCTTCAATGGCCATGGCAACCCTGCCGTTAATCTCCTCCGGTGCCACCCAACACCACCTACTGCCACCACCACCTACTGCCACCACCACTATGACCATAACACAACCATCCCAACCTCCTTCCTCCTCCTACCCTGCAATTGCAACCACTGGCAAAATCCAAACCCAAAATCCAAATCCAAACTCAAAAACCAAATCCTAATTCTAAAATTCAAAAACCAAAATCAAAACCCAACTTGGCCGGGAGGGACTTTGGGTATATCGGCATCTATGGGCATTCCCTCCTTCAAACATGGCAAAAAGGAGATGAGGAGGAGGTGGGTTTGGATTTGGAGGAGGCGAGGGAGGAAGAAAGGGGAGACAGTGAGGGAATGAGGGAGAGGCGATGGAGTGTTGGTGGATGGAGGTATGGGCAGCGAGGAGGAGGATGAGGAGGAGGAGGAGGAGGAGGAGGAGGGGGGGGGGGGGAAGAGAAAAAGAAGAAGAAGAAGAAGGAAGAAGAAGAAGAAAAAGAAAAAAAATTAAAGGTCGGGTCAGGGAGGGAAAAAAAGAAAGGAAAAAAGAAAGAGGAAGAAGGAAAAAAAGATTAAAGCCTAAAATTTACTCATGTTAAAATATTTTTAAAAATTAAAGAAAGAAAAATGATTAAATGAATAATCAAACTAGCTTGTAGCTTTTTTAAAAAAAATCAAACCGGATAAGGGTTGGGTTTCGTTTCGGTATCCATCAGGTTTCGATTGGTTGGGTAAGAATCCGGGTTGGTAGCATGCAGACCCCACAAAGACATGTGGATCTGATGTGTCCACCCAAGCAACTAAAACGACGTCGTTTTGACACGAGACGACGTCGTTTTGGAGCACCTCTCAGACCTCAAATCCGGGCAGCCCTCCACGTCAGCAAGTACCTGACCGGGAGATCACGTTTGGCCTGCCCATGCAAAGTCGGGGTACCTGCCCGGCCAAAACAAATGTCGGGGTACCAAATTGGCCAAACCACTAAACATTGGGACCCCAAAAACCCAAAAACCCTCCTATGTCTATTGAAGTGCTCCCTCCAATTGGTACAGGATTTTTTTTTTTTTTTTTTTGTGTGTAGCCTTTTGTTTAACTAGTTTTATTGAAAGTGAGAAAACAGGGCTTGCTTTGGTTAAACCATGTAACGTTCTATGCCATTTAGTTGCCGATTCTGCAAATGGTTGTACCCAGGATATGGCAAATGAAATATCGATCAACTCGAGATTCTCTCTCTCACCCTCCCTCTCTGTTGGCTGTCCATTTTCACAATTGCTTATTAACAAACGACTGCCACTACGAGTCCTAACCCTGATTTATATATATATATTTTTGAACGATCTAATCCTGATCTATTGATTTCAGAAAACTGGCAGTATTACGTACAATGGCGAGAGGCTCAAGGATTTTTATGTTAAAAGAACTTCTGCATACATAAGCCAAACTGATAATCACATTGCAGAGCTTACTGTACGGGAAACGTTAGATTTTGCGGCCAGCTGGCAAGGTGCAAGCGAAGGTTTTGCAGGTGGGTTCCCTCAATCCTGTGTTCATAATTTGGTCATATAATTTTAGTTTTAGTGCAATTATGCTACTTATTTCACTTTTGGATTAAGTTTAGCGTTTCCGCGAATGATTGCTTAACTAGTCAATCAAGCGTCATGATCAATTGAATGATGCTTACAGTTCTTGTTACCATTGATAATATAGTGAGCGGACGCATACAAGAATTAAGATTGTCAACTGATTTTGGATGGCTTTGGGATACTTTTAACTATCCACATGTTTCTACTGCCATACTTGAAGTTGCATACCAAGAATTTGTTTTCCGCTGCTTTCACTAATTTTGATGTAGGTTTTTGCTTTAGCTAGCTGTACCACCTTTTTTTTTTGTTTGAGTTGGACAATACGGCTTGTAGCCTATTAATTTACGGAATCATCCATGGTATGGTTCATAATGTGATCCGTGAAGTTGCTTCATGCTGAAGGAAACCACAGAGTGATGGTTTAAGAATTGGCATGCACTAAAATTGGCACATATTTGTGCGGAACTTTGATTTACATGAAGTTCTATTTTATCTAACTATCTTCTCTGTATGTTTCTCCATATTTCTCTTAATTGAAGGTTACATGAAAGATCTGGCTCGTTTGGAGAAGGAAAGAAACATACGACCAAGTCCGGAGATTGATGCTTTTATGAAGGTTTTCATCCTAGTTCTCCATCTGCTTCCACTTATGAGTGGTCAGCTGCATTCTTTGTCTGCATTCAACGTTTTAACAATCTTCTTGACAGGCATCTTCTATTGGAGGTAAAAAGCACAGTGTTTCAACTGACTATGTCTTAAAAGTGCTCGGCCTAGATGTGTGTTCAGAGACGTTTGTAGGAAATGATATGCTCAGAGGTGTCTCAGGCGGTCAAAGGAAAAGGGTTACTACTGGTCTCTCCTCTCCTTCTCTCAACTTGGTGTGCGGTCATTTAATTGGTTTTCTTGGCCTCGTGAAGTTTATGGATCCGCATAGCGTATTAAATTTCATGCTGAGAATAAAACAGGAAAATATTACATTTCGAGCTAACAACACTATAGATAACATTCTTTCATGTAAATGGATGAATTGATCTACAATGAAGCTTTCCCTTGTCTTCTCAATGTAATTCACTTAAGATGGAAATTTTGACCTTAAGGAAAAGTATGGTAGAGAACTAATTCTAACTGACAGGAAGCCCAATAATTTTATTACTCGAGTTTATTTATTACTTTCCTGTTAAACTTAATGCATTGTCGGAGTTTCGATCAAACATTTGGTCCATGGATTCTAGCTTAAACTTCTGTGACATTGTTGCTTAAGAGTTAGTAAACTAAATATCTGCGACATTGTTTGCCAAATTATGATAGTTGCTTATAATTGTGCAGGAGAAATGATCGTTGGGCCAAGAAAAACCTTGTTTATGGATGAAATATCAACTGGACTTGATAGCTCCACTACATTTCAAATTGTAAAATGTATAGGCAATTTTGTTCATCAGATGGAGGGAACTGTACTAATGGCTCTTCTTCAGCCTGCCCCCGAGACATTTGACCTGTTTGATGATCTGGTGCTGTTATCTGAAGGTTATGTGGTTTATCAAGGCCCTCGTGCTGAAGTTTTAGAGTTTTTTGAGTCATTAGGATTTCAACTGCCACAACGGAAAGGGATTGCAGATTTTCTTCAAGAGGTATGCTTCCGAGATTGATTGTAGAGTTGGTTATGAATATTCTCTAACATGTTTTATCGCCAGGTGACCTCTAAAAAGGATCAGGCACAATACTGGGCTGATCCTTCAAAACCTTATACTTTCATTACAGTTCCAGAAATTGCAAAAGCATTTAAAAATTCCAGGTTTGGAATGGCTGTCGAATCCAGTCTTTCCACTCCAAATGGTGAAGTAAACAATCACCCTTCAGCTTTGTCACGCACAAAATATGCCGTATCAACATGGGAGCTCTTTAAGACATGCTTTACACGAGAGGTTGTGCTAATAAGCCGGCATGGTTTTCTTTATATTTTCAGAACATGCCAGGTAAATGTTATCCTTCAGTTTGACATCGCAGCGAGAACAATAAATATTGTTACATGTTCAAAATCAACCTGTTGACTGTCTGGTAGTGATAGTGTATGGTTACTCCTGGCAACTAGTAGTGGCTAGAACCATTCTTTATCAGTATATTTGATCTGTAAATATCTAATCTTAGTTAGTTTGCGTATTTCCTTGCGTATTCATGATTACATTCTGTTGTCTATGTTACAGGTCGCTTTTGTTGGATTTGTCACATGCACGATGTTCTTGCGGACAAGAATACATCCCTCTGACGAGATAAATGGGAACCTTTATCTCTCATGCCTGTTTTTTGGCTTGGTCCACATGATGTTTAATGGTTTTTCTGAACTCTCTCTTCTGATATTCCGGCTTCCAGTTTTCTACAAGCAGCGTGACAATCACTTCCATCCTGCATGGGCTTGGTCCATTGCTAGTTTTATTCTGCGGGTACCTTACTCCATCACTGAAGCTGTTGTATGGTCTTGTGTTGTGTACTACACCGTTGGTTTTGCCCCTGATGCTGGGAGGTATCTACAGTTTACTTAGTAGATTTTGGTTGTATATTTTGCGGTTTCTTTGCGGTCACTAGTCTTGATGTGTTGCAGGTTCTTCCGCTACATGCTTTTACTTTTATCAGTCCACCAAATGGCCTTAGGTCTCTTCCGGATGATGGGTTCAATTGCACGGGATATGGTTATTGCTAATACATATGGATCAGCAGCTCTGTTGATTATATTCTTATTGGGTGGATTTATTATTCCCAAAGGTATTTAGGAGTCTCTCTATACACCACAAAGGTGGTGGGCCTTTTTTGATTAACAGTTTCTTATTGCAGAAATGATTAAGCCGTGGTGGGTTTGGGCTTCTTGGGTGTCACCGTTGACCTACGGGCAACGAGCCATTTCTGTCAATGAATTTGGGGCTGACAGATGGATGCGGGTATGCTCTTCTAGTTTCTCAGCACCTCAGTTTGGATGCTACTATAATTGTTATTACTTCCATCCATGTAAACAATCAAAAAAATTTTCAGAGATCAGCTATTGCGAACGATACAATTGGACACAATATCCTCCATCAGCACAGTTTACCTACTAGTGACTTTTGGTATTGGCTTGGAATTGGTGTTTTACTGCTTTATGCATTGCTTTTCAACATCATAGTCACGTTGTCCCTGGCCTACCTGAATCGTAAGTTTTAAAGTAGTTCATAAGCTTGAAAAGCTCATTCCCTTTCTTCAACAAGAATTACATGAAACTTTTCCTTTATTCCAGCTCTGAGAAAGCCTCGGACAGTGGCTCCAGATGATGTGACAGATGAAAAATCCGCAGGGACGAATGGTCAGTCTTCTTTGATTATACACAGATGACTTAATACTCACATATACATGTGATAATGTCGTTGGACTGATTATTTTTATAAGCTGTACATATTTTGGAAATCACTCTTTGAATGCAGTGAAGGATCACGAGTTTCAATTGAACAAGGTGCCTGCTCAGGAAGGCAGTAGAAAGAAGGGGATGATTCTTCCCTTTCAACCATTAGCAATGACTTTTCATAATGTCAATTATTTTGTTGATATGCCAAAGGTAATTTACTCTAGATGTGTCATTTCTTTATCAGTTGTGAAATATTTAGCTGATATTTTGCGTTTGAAATTATCAGGAAATGAGCAAACAAGGTATACCTGAAAAAAAGCTGCAGCTCTTGTCAAATGTCAGCGGAGTATTCTCACCTGGTGTTCTGACAGCGTTAGTTGGCTCAAGTGGAGCTGGAAAGACTACTCTAATGGACGTGCTTGCTGGTAGAAAGACTGGTGGATATATAGAAGGGGATATTAAGATATCAGGTCACCCTAAAGAGCAACGGACATTTGCCAGAATTTCGGGATATGTGGAGCAAAATGATATACATTCTCCGCAGGTCACAGTTGAAGAGTCTCTCTGGTTTTCATCAAGTCTTCGACTTCCAAAAGAAGTCAGCAAAGAACAGAGACATGTGAGCAGCAAACTAACTTGGAAAGGCATACAGGCCGTGGTCCACATAATTTTTTTATTTGATTGGGATCATACTCTTTGACTCTGCTTCACTACAATGTTATGCAGGAATTTGTCGAAGAAGTAATGAGGCTTGTAGAGCTTGATTCCCTAAGGCAAGCATTGGTTGGTTTGCCAGGTAGCAGTGGCTTGTCAACAGAGCAAAGAAAACGGTTAACAATTGCGGTGGAGCTTGTAGCAAATCCTTCCATAATTTTTATGGATGAACCAACATCTGGACTTGATGCCAGAGCAGCAGCCATTGTGATGCGAACTGTTCGTAATACTGTCGATACCGGAAGAACAGTAGTATGCACCATTCACCAGCCAAGTATTGATATTTTTGAAGCATTTGATGAGGTATGTTAGTGTTAAACGTAAATGTTTGAAAGCTTTACACTGTATCGTTTATTGTCTAGTGTATAATGTTTAGGTTTTAATGCACAGCTCCTTCTAATGAAAAGAGGAGGGCGGGTTATTTATGGAGGGAAGCTTGGCGTGCACTCTCAGATTATGATAGACTATTTTCAGGTAGAATAAACTATTATATACTTCTCTCTTCAGCTTTATATTATGTAGCTCATTGTTGCTCAGAAGTGCTTTGGCATGCTGTCAAAGCTTGAACCCCTTGGACTGGGGTATTTTTCATACTTGCAGACAAGCGTAATTGTGTCTGTTTTTGAAAATCTTAGTTTGTTCCATATCTAGGTTCTGATGGTAAAAACTTAATATTGTAATGCTAGAAAGATAATCTGTTGGAAAAGATGTAGAGGAAAAATGCAAACACAGTCTGGCATCTCACTATAACATCCAGTCATGCCGTCTAAAAACTGTGATTTTGGATTATTTTTCAAGGCAACCATGCTAGTGACGAATTCCTCTGCTCCTTTTCTCTCTTAGGGAATCAAGGGAGTCCCTCCTTGTCCTGATGGTTATAATCCAGCGACTTGGATGCTTGAGGTCACTACACCAGCTATTGAAGAGGGAAGTGGTCAAGATTTTGCCGATTTGTACAGAACATCTGCACAATATAGGTATTCCACTCCTTATGTGTCATGTTTTTATTTTCTTAGTTAGCATGAAGTAAAAGTCTAAAACCTTTGTATCTTTGACTCAGAGAAGTGGAAGCTTCAATTATGAATCTCAGTACTCCAGAAGCTGGCTCAAAACCCCTAAAGTTTGAATCAACATATGCTCAACAGACATTGTCTCAGTTTTGGATTTGCTTTTGGAAACAAAATCTTGTATATTGGAGAAGTCCACAGTACAATGGAGTACGCTTATTCTTCACTGTACTAGCCGCATTGATCTTAGGCTCAGTATTTTGGGATATTGGCTCAAAAAGGTGAGTTTCTACTTAGATTTTATGTTTCTTTCAAAAAGGAAAATGAATACTTGCTATCGATTTCACAATTTTTTCACGACACCAACAGATGTCATAATAATTCCATTTTCTTTGATAAGTAACTGGTATAGACATATTCCGTTTCATCATGAGGCATGAATATATTCCTCCATTTGTTTGAAAATATGTCGGAAGCTAAGAACCACTTGATTCTCAGGGACTCGACTCAAGCATTATATGTGGTCATGGGAGCTCTTTATTCTGCATGTATGTTTCTTGGGGTCAATAACGCTTCCTCCGTCCAGCCAATAGTTTCAATTGAAAGAACGGTGTTCTATAGAGAGAGAGCTGCTGGAATGTACTCTCCATTCTCCTATGCATTAGCCCAGGTTAGTGTTACTAAAAGAAACAACAGGTATTGGTGGCAGGGGTAGGTGACAACCAATTCCTTGTTTTTGTCAACAGGGTCTTGTGGAGATCCCATACATTGTCGCACAAACAATTCTATACGGAATCATCACCTATTTCATGATAAATTTTGAAAGGACAGCAAGTAAGACCTTCAGTGGATCCTTACTTTTCTATTTCAAATAAGCGGGGTGAACATATGTTTTCATGTTGCAATGGTTTCCAAAACGGGCAAAAACATACTTTCTGAACAAACTCGTGAAGTGCAAAAGAAAAACATGAGCACTGCTTTTGTGAAATGATGAATGCTTAAATTTTGTCAGAAATTGGATATAGGCTTGTGATTTGAAAGTATGCGGAATGTTTTGCGGGATAATTTATTCTGAAGGACTTCTTGATGGTCAATGACCACAGAAATGTATTAGCTTTACTTCAGTAAAGCTATTGTGTCAGGTTGAATTTAGGATATCAGTTGTAGGTAGACAGTAACATATCAGGATGCTGAAGAAGGTATATCCACGAAGATAATTTCTACAGTAACTGAGCAACTTGAAATTGTTTGCTTTGATGATTGTATTTTTGAAATGAAACCAGTTGCTGTTTGGCTGAAGAGAGTACCAAAAGCTTAAGACTTAGAATATTAATTGTCTTAAATATACGGCTTTCTCATTTATTTTTTTTCATACATGACTGGAATTTATTGGAGAGTGCATAGAAATTTGAATAGTTCTTGCTATTCCAGGGAAATTTTTTCTATATATGGTGTTCATGTTCCTTACCTTCACCTACTTCACATTTTACGGCATGATGGCTGTTGGTCTGACACCTTCTCAATATTTGGCGGCTGTCATCTCTTCTGCATTTTACTCTCTGTGGAATCTACTCTCAGGCTTTCTTGTGCCCAAACCAGTAAGTAACTTTGACGTGAAAGAAACTAGTAAAATTGCAACTATTTTAAATAATTGCCAGTAGGAGGGACATGACTGGGAATCCCTTCCGCTTTTTGTACAGTCACATAAACATTCCAAGTTTTATTGATTTGCAGTGCTCCACCTGATGGCTTATGTGTCTTCTTTTCAGAAAATTCCCGGATGGTGGATTTGGTTCTACTATATCTGTCCTATTGCTTGGACTCTGCGGGGTATTATCACTTCTCAGCTTGGTGATGTAGAAACTAAGATTGTGGAACCAGCTTTTCAAGGCTCGGTGAAAGAGTTCCTGGAAGTTTATTTTGGATATGGTGGTTCTCACATGGTTGGAGTTTCAATAGCCGTACTTGTTGGCTTTTGTCTCTTTTTCTTTTCTATCTTTGCCATATCTGTGAAAGTATTCAACTTCCAGAAAAGATAGTCGTACATGTACACATGTTGGAGACAATTAGGTCGTAGACAGATTGCTCAATTAGAAATGCCATTTTCTTTTTTTTTGAGAAATAGACATGCTGAATTTGAAACAGTGACCACGCAATTTATATTTACAAATGCATAATTGTTGGAAAGTAGACATTTTAGGAAGATAGTCTTTTTTTTTTTTTTGTCGAAGTAGGAAGATAGTCTTTCGTGACAATAAGGCTAGACCTTTGGAATTCCCTTTCTAGAGTTTAGCCAGAGTGTCTCAGAATTGTTGCAACTGTGTATATGCTTCAATGGGGCTCGGTTGCTGGAAGGTTTCATAGGATAATTTTAGCATCAATTAGGCTAAATTTCTAAAAATTTCAAAATTTGCTCAATAACAATCAACTCGACCTAAGTGCTGTTGGTGCACATGTGGGCTGACATATTCCTAGTTGGATTTGGGCTGGCCACTTTGAGTTTGATTAGGAGTAGATAAGTTAAAGAAAAACCTAGCCTAGGTAGGAATCTTTTTACTTGTAGGGAAAGTGAGCTGAAACCTTGCGATAGGGCTGAGCAAAACGTCGGTACGGTATATACCGTACCGAATGCTTGATATACCGACTTTTCCGACAACCCCTAATTCCGACCGAAGCCGTGCCAAATTCAGCATTATACCGATCGGTATCATATCGATCAACACCGATGCCGGTTCGGTCGGTAAGTAATACCCATCGATGATCCAACACCACAAGTTCATACCCACTTCTCCATTCCACCAAAAGGATGAAGAGAAAAAATTAGCAAGAGGACGAAAGGGAAGAACTTGGTTTCTTCTTTATATAATCTAATTTTTTAAATCAATTGGTTCTGATTCATCTTTTTCCCAATACCATTTCAAACCTAATCACAGAAAATCATCATTCCCATACCCAGTAAAAACCCATCATTCCCATACCCAGTAAAAACAAAAACAAAAAAAACAAAAAAAATAAACTCAGTAACCTACCACGATTCATGTTCACCACAATAGCAATAATAACAAGAAGGGGAGGAGATGGAGAAGACGCAAAAGAGGACTAAAGGAAGAGAAGAAGGCTGCGTGAGGGTCAGGGAAGGGGAAGGTAGATGGGGGAAAAGAAAGAGAGGAAAAAAGAGAGGGAGGGAGAGTCGGGTGGAATTACTTTGAGTTTTGTGAGATGAGATTAGAGATGACGGAGGAGGGGAGTGTGGGCGGCAGAAGTGGAGGGGGCCGGCTGGAGACTTTGAGGTTTGAGAGAGAGAGAGAGCAAGACGGCGAGAGGGAGAGAGAGAGAGAGAGTGAAGTGAAAGCAAAGTGAATTAGGATTTAGGGTTAGTGATTTCAGGGCTTTAATTTCTGTTTGTGGGCTTGGGTTGGGTGGGTTGCTGGGTATTGGTTGGGTAGGAAAATTTGGGTTGGGGGGTGTGTGTGTTGGGCCGGGCGGTATCGGCCTATGCCAAGAACCGACGGTTCGAAACACAGCCGACCGACTCATGAGGCCCTTTAATTCGGCACGGTATAGAAATGTGGGGTGGCTCGTGGACTTACCCATTTTTGGAACCGATACCGTCGGTTCAACATCGGTATCGGCATGGCTCGGTCGGCACGGTTTTTTTGCTCAACCCTACCTTGCGACGCCTATTATAAATAGGACATGTGAGGGAGAGTTGTTGGGTGTATATTATTGTTAGTGTTTGATAATAATGAATCTTCTCCCACTTTATTTGTGTGCCAAGCCATCGGCTTAACCACACGGGCTGTATGAGCTCAAATGTTTCAATAAAGGAAGAGCTGGATTGGGTCTTCCATTCTTTCCTCATATTTGTATATCATATTTTTATTATCAAGTTCTACTTTGTCAGTTCATCCACAATAAAAGAAAATTTCCAAACGGCAAACTAGGAGCGGGTGACCAATTTGTTTTAAAACTAAAGTTGAAAAGACCATGATCTCTTTTCAGCACATTTTTAGTGAAGAGAACTTCGATGCAGACTGTCTTGCAAAGCATGGTTTAAGCCTCGATGATGAGCTTCATCACCTAGAGAATCCTCCTAATTTTTGTATCTCCCCTTTGTTAGCATGGTTTAAGTCTTGAATCATTAGTAATTTTTTGTTTACTCCAATCAACCAAAAAGAAGCTTAAAGCACTTACTAAAATTTTGATGTTCTGGCCAGAAGGAATCAACGAATGTGCTTAACACAGTCTCGGCGAAAGCCGCAAAGGATACTCCACTTTCCTACTAAATCTCTCTTGGTTACATACCTCCTGCATGTACTTACTTCTTCATTTCCCTCCCCACCTACTTCCTGGTGCGCATGCTTTCGTGCATTAATAGAATACATATATTAAAAAAATTCCTTGAGTTTTCAATAAGGCTGGCGTTAGGCGCTCACGTTTTTTTTGGCTTCCCTAAAATTAAATATTAAATTAATTGGTAAAGACCCACCCCTTGTTTCAGTCAGAATGAGTCCCCCGGACATTGGCGGAAATCAACCTAGAGGTTTCAAACATTTTAACTACTTTTTTTTTTTGGTCATTTTCGGAAAGCACAGCATAAGCTTAGGGGGCATACACGGTAGAAAATGCACCTATACAAGGAAACATGGTGATTATTTCCAAAGTCCCCTGTCATTTAACTAGGCATCCCTAAAACATGGAGGAGCCAGCGCAGCCCCATGCTTGCTCCATAAGTGTGGGATTTGAGACAATGAACAAATCTTACTCTAGTTGACTCTTACTTCAATGCTTGGCTAATTGAGATTTTATAGAGACTATAAAATATACATCAGTGAAAAGCACATCTAAATTGTTTAACCACGCATTCATCACAAGAAAGTGACTGACTAAATACAAAGTGCAGTCAAACAAGCGCAATTGAAAGCCACTAAACTAAATATTAATTTAGAAAGCCATTTCAATTTGTGGCACACCACATTCTCTGCTCCGCTGGTGATGTGTCTAAACCAAGTCACATTGAGCTCTAAGGAATCAACTTCTCATCCCGCATGGAATCAACACAATGCAGGACAGAGTCCAATGTCTTGCACCTCATTGTAAAACCCAATCGATCAGTTTTCTCTCGACTACCGAGCAGTTTCCTCGGTAAACGAAACAAGATATCCAAGAACTCCCAACTGGCCAAATCTTCCATCTGGGTAAGTTGTAATCCTTCCTTCTCAACGATCTCCTGCCATACTTGCTTCTTGTCACTCATTGCCTCTGCAAACCAAAAGTCCTCTGAAAACACGTCCTCCCCAGGCACTACTACTCCAAATTTGTCTCCAAGAACTGCCCATATCTCCTTCCATGTGAAACTTGGACCATTGATTGCATTAAAAGCTTGGCCATCTGTGGAGCATACTTCATCATTGGTGGCTGCCCAAATGTGTTGTTCAGCCACTAGCCTGGCATCGGAGCAATCGATGTACCTATCCTCCCAGCATTCCCTTGTCCCTCCAAAAACAAAAGGGAGATTCAGATGTCTGCAAATAGCGCCGTATACGCATAAACTACCCATGACATTGTAGGAAGTCCGGCTCGAACAGCCCATCAACAAACAAGGCCTTAACACAGACCAGGCCACCTTTCCGGCTAGCCTCTCCGCGAGCAAGTCCTCAAGGGCATAGTAGAAGTTATAGCCTTCGTTCACTCTTGGGCATTCTTCGTCAAAACAAACTTCTTTCACATGAGAAGACCCTTTTAGTGAGATATAATGCTTCATCCCGGTTTGGAGGGAAACATGCTTCAACTCCTTGGAGTTGGGGAGGACAGCGTTCAGGGCATTGCGCATCATGCCCTTGTTCTGCTCGCAGCATTCTCTGGTATCTAGGGGGTATTGGCTAGCCCAAGTCACCCAGAACATGTGTGTCACATCTTGTACCAAAGAGAGCTTCTGTGCTGTTTCCTGAGGATTTAACAAGTCACATGATATGAACTGGTAGTTGGAGCTTTGGATGGGGACGCTATGGGGCCTTCTAGCGATCCCATAAACTTTCCACTTGGATGTGGAGATTAAGATTTTGGCTAGCTCTCTGCCAACAAGCCCTGTCACCCCAAAAATGATGGCAACATTTTTAGGCACAGCTCTTGCTGCTCTCTCCAATTCTTTAGCTGCCATTGGAATTGGATATTGGCTTATGAAATTCTGGAGCATCTATAAATATATGAGAGTACTTCATGTGAGTCGTGTGCCTTTAATTTATATGTTAATTATGACATTCTACAACAGTGTTTTAGAAGGGTCTAACACCTAGCTAGTCTAAATCAAACAAGTTGTCCTATTCTTTTGAGGGAGGATATCTGGCATTGTTTCAAGCTTGCCCATTAAGAGTCAATAATTCATATATATAATATGTTGCAAGTCATGACCAAGATAAGCAACATGATCAATTAAATCCCTTTCTTGATGCCAAAAAAACATACTTTATAGTTGAAAATTAACTGAAACCACATGGCGAGTGGCAAATAGTTGCTGCGTCAAAGCTTACAGAATGGCTTGTTTGCCGGCAGATTGTGACTTGTGGCCGTTAATATGCTGGCATTGTGGTTGCAACAAAGCTTAAAATATTGTATCCAAGTTCGTCAATAAATGGTTAAGGTGTTCCCAATAATATATAGCCTAGCCGACATGGAAGGCTTTAGCACCATATTTCCTTGAGGGATACAGCTTAACTGCCAAGGCAACTAACTATTAGTTTACACTTTTCCCATTTTTCTTTTTTTTTTTAATAACACACAGAAACCCTTTAATGTAGTAGCTTATTAATTCCACCCAAGATAGTAGGATTCTAATTTGGACAGTTGTGCAGCAACTTGTGTAGTACATTAGACAAATTGTGTAGAGTGTTTCATGTTCCCCCGTTTGTTTGGAAAATAAATAATATTGATAATGAGAGAAAATGATCATGCTTAGGTTCCTGTCCAAGACTTAACAAAGAGCAGTGCAGGTGTTATGTTATGTCTATTGAATTTTCAAAATTATTTGCAACAAGAATAGCGGACGAGAATTCAAGTCCTTTGAATCTGCACAACGAATCTAGCACTGTTAATGCAGAAAAGTATACATTCACATAACCAACACGCACTTGAGTAATTAATTTCCCGAAAAGAAATATACCGGTAAGACTTTCTAGATCAGTGAATACCTGTGGGGAATCTGCATCCAAACTTTTAATGATTGTTTTATGTTTACTTCATGTAGTTGAAGGTTGCATGAGTCGTAATTCGTGAATCGTGATATATACTCTGGTTAATCCCATTGGTTTATTGTCAACTTTGGCATTGCTCTTTGTATATATGCAAGTTGGGGAACATGTTCAAAGTTTAATATATATAATCGAGATGTTTACGTAGTACGATTTATGGCCACATAATTTGGTCTATAAGAATGTGCCACCAATTAATTCATAAAATGCTTCCTGAAAATAGTACAGCTCAAGTCAACAAAGCCAGACGAGGATGGTAATCTCAAGGTGCAACGTGACATTTTTATTCGGCGACTTATAATGCAGCAACAGCAGCAGCAGCATCATCACCTTGGCTTAAATTGGTGGAATACTTGAAAAACAAATACAATACAGACATGTTCATGATGCCACTGTTTTATGAACTTAAAAGCAAGAGTCAAACCAGCTTGTTCCAAGGACAAAACGAGACTATTTTTTTTATTTCGTTTTATTTTTTTGATCGTTACTCATTACAAGAAAAGCAGAAAAGAATTCCATAACGGCACTGGTTTATGAACTTAAAACAGCAGTAAACCCTTGTTGCCAAGGCATAAAGGCAATAAAAGCAGAGGTGCACAGTCGACATGTTCCAGGAGAAGACATCCGTATCCAAAGTTCTCGTTTAACTCTACAATTACAAGCCTCGAGCTTTGAAGGCACTATAATTTATTTATTTAGATCTCATATCATATCCCATACGATCCCCATCAGAAAAAAAAAAAAAAAAAACAAAGCCAGTGAAACTAAGGGCAGTTATGTATTGAGGAGCAACTCAATTGCAGACCTGCCTAAGGTTGGTGGTCTCCCTTCCGAGACTTTTTCTAGGCAGCAAAAAGTCCAGTGAATGGTTTCCCTTGTGAGATTTGTTCTGTGACAAGGATTTTATAGAATATTAGTCGAGGCATAATTGAGGGATATGTTAAATTAACTTGTTTTTTTGACTGGACACTGACCTTGGGGAATTTTGTGAACAAAAAAGCATGCGCTTATGACAATGTAGCAAAGGAAAAGAACCACTCCCTTCATATAATGCGATGTTCCGTCCTGTAAATAATAGAAATCGTTAACATAATTATATATCCAAACCAGAAAACTCATATCGTGGCCATCCTAAATCAGTACTGCCAAGTATGTGAAAAACCTGTAAAGTGAAGGCTGTGATGATTATTGAGAAAGCGAGAGAACCAGTTTCAAGGAGACTGAAATCAAGGTCCATATTGATGTGCATCATCCAGGCAACAACAACAGAAATCGGTACCTGAGAAAAGAAGGTAGTTAAGAATTTCTTTGTGTGATTAGTCTGTTAGTAAATGATTTTTGTGTAGTTATTTTTCTTGTTGTTTCTCCGAGGATTGCAGTATTCTCACCACAAACATTGAAATCTGTGTGGCAGATCCCAAAGCAACACCCAAGGAGATGTCCTGCAAGTCAGACACAGAATGTTTGCTATAGTTGAGTACTACCTAGGTAGCTAGCTAGTAACCGTCCAGGAGAAAGAATAAAACATTCTCACAAGTACTGCTGATCTAAGTCATCATACCAACTTGTTCTTGAAAGCAAAAATAATTGATCCAGCATGTTCTGCAGCGTTCCCAACTATTGGCAGCAAAATTATGCTGATGAAGCTGACTGAAATCCCCCAAGAATCTGATGCAGCCTGATTCATTGAGCAACACAATTAATGATACCTTAAATTAATTAATTAATTAATTATAAAGATTGCATATGGGCTGATAGAGTTTTTTAATTTGACCATTGAGTTCACAAAAGGGCAATATTGCATACCTCGATTGTTCCCACAACATATTCGGATAACAAGGCTATTACAATAGTCATGCCAACCAACCAACTAAATGCACCCCAAAATCCTAGCACTGGCTTCTCTTCTTCTTCGCCTTCCTGTCATCCCACTGAAGCTGGTTAATGGACTAGTTATGGCTCATTGTATGAAAGGAATTCTGATTCAATTGCTTAAGAGAGACACATGCATACAGCTTTCTAATTAAGTGATAACTCACATCCTCAAAATTTCCAGGAAAAATAATTTTTTTTTTATGCTAAAGAAAAAGAATTAAAAAACCCCAATATTGTATAGGTTGTGTCTTGTTAAATAAGACTTGCCATTCTACAAGAAAGTTTTTTACACACTTGCTAAATGTGAAGGCCGCCCCCTAGTCATAGATCGGCAAGTAGGCACCTTGAGCCCCGAGACAAATTTTTTTTGTCTTTTCAAAGGCATATATAGGACTACATATAACAGTTGAATCGGAATTATTTCATTTCCTCTTTCGTTTTCACAGGTACTTCACATTCAAATTTTTGTAAAAAAAAAAAAAAAACATTTCCTTTGTCTTTGATTTTCACAGAAAAAAAATAATATATATATAAATAGGTTAAGAGGACAGAGTTATGTCTTTTGCACCTTGAATTTTAATTGCATATTACTATAATTAATCACACCTCTTGAGATTCGAACAATTGTCTATGAGTTTTTAGCTGGAAGAAGATATAGGCAACGTATGCTAAAAGCATAACAATGCTGCTTGCCCTTGACAACCGAAGAGTTGAGAGAGCTGTTACTGTTCCTTCCCCTAAGGCATATCTGAACAATAGCGGGGACATATGGCACAATAATCCCAGCAGTAGGAGCAGTGAGTTAACATCCGCCTGCTTCTGCCAAAGCCACAAAGATTATAAAAAAAAAGTTAGATTCTTGTTTGATTAATTAATTAGCCATGAGAAGGCAATTGACCCTTTGCTTGTTCCCAAAATTTTGACTGATGTGCTTACTCTGTCATATCTTTGTTCCTTTTTTAGGTTGGCTAAGCCTCCAAAGAGGAGAGAGCTTCCAAGAACAAGTAGAAGATTTGACAATATTGAACCCAAGAGGGAGTATTTCAAAACGTGTATTTTGTTTTGGTAAAGAGCTAAAATTGATATTATCAGCTCTGTTGCGTTACCACATGTTGCATTAAGGAGTCCTCCAACTGCAAAAACAGAATCTCAACATCTTCGACATTTCATGCATGTGGTGATAAGAGGAGCATAATTTTAAAAGATAACAGTTGTTAATTAGTTGTGTTCTAATTACCTGTTGGACCCGTATAATAAGCAATTTGTCTGTGATCAACCAATTAGAATAATGTTAGTTAGTATATATAATATAACTAACTAAAATATTAATTTAATTGTAAAACTGCATGCTAATTAATCACAATTTGGGAACTTACTCGGTGAGGAAGCTGACGCGTTCAGCCAGTGGGGTTAGTCCAAGCAAACTCAAAGCAAATATCCAAGGCTACGTGGCACAACCAAAGTTTAGTTTATGAGGGTTAAATTATTTGTAGACCAAGAAAAAAAAAAGCATATAAAATAGACAAATGTACATAGCAGATGATCCCTAATCCTAACGGCAACAGCAACAGCAATAGCAACGAACGAGGAACTTACCCTTCCAAATTTGTAATAGTCGGCTGCTACGGCGAGAGGAATAGCCGGGAAGAGAATCGCCAGTTTGGTTCCAAAAATCACTTCTTGAAGATTGACCAAAACATGCCTAAGCATTTGGAACCGAGCACCAGGAGGAACAAGCATTGGATCCGACTTCTTGCGCACTAATGAAGACGATATGTTTTGTGGTGTCCTCTCAATATTTTTTAGCACCTTGTAATCATCAGCTCCATCCTCCAAAACTGAGACCCTGTCCATTGAAATATGTAATATATTTATAAATTAACTAGCTAAAACCTCAAGCACTTCCTCCCTAGCTCGCTCGCTCGCTCTACGTGGGATATTAAAGTTTATTTCCTGCTCCCTTTAATTTGCTTTATATAACAAAGTGGTTTGGGATACAAGACAAGACAAGCTTGTGCGTTATAAAAAAGAGTACTCGATGGGAGGGGGTTGCGGTTACATTTAGTAGTGCAGCTTCCAGGAATTTTCCAGGCTTGTTCCTACTCTTGCATGAGTCTCCCATACTACACGTACTCGATCAGTACTGAAATCGTATAGCCATAGGTGTTGCACTCCTAATTAGCGCTTAAGATTTCGGTTTCACTCGCGAGAATATATATATACTCGCTGACAAATACTGGGAAATAGCTTTTAAAAGGAACACGACACGAGGAACAAAAGTTAAACGAGGTGGATTCACCATCCAAACGCTACTGGCTTGCACAGTTATTTAATATCTTGGATGTGATGTGCAATATGCTGTGGGAGCCTTCTCCTGCTATTCATTTCATTGTGTTGGATTAGTATTCTTTATTTGATGCATGCACCGTAATGTCATTACGTAGAAAAAGAATATCTTAAATCCTCCAAATATTATGGTTTAAAATTAGTACGAGTAATTAAGAACAACTTTCCTTTTGATATGGCTATTATTTATTGGTAAGGCATATAAATTTTTTATTCCTAATACAATAATCTTTTGTATTTTCTGAATTTAAAAATAGGATTACCATTAATTAAAATCCAACTTCAATAACTTTTTAAAAAATAGAATAATCAAGATTCAAATTTGAAAAAAACAGAAAGGCATCAGTCAATTATAATGTTTCTTTTTTATTTAGTCTCTAAGGTAAAGAAAATTGAAATAAATAATATATTTAGAATAACAATGTGGGGTTTAGTATTTTTTACATATATGATGAATATACATGTAATCATATTTTTAAATAACATATTCAAAATATAAAAATTAAAATTTTTAAGAATTTTTTACTAGAGAGATTGTATAAGAATAAAGAATTTAAAATTTTATGACGATACAATAATTTATGATGATTTTTTACCGTCTTTCTTTTATCTTTCATAACTGTAATATCCCGATCCTGCTTAACAACATTTCTCAAATGGTTGCATATCATTGTGCAGTAGTGTATGGGAATGTGCCTCCAAAGGGTAATACACTACAAATTTCCTAGGGGTTTAGCTTGATAAAATTTGCCACACCGTCTATGTCAAAAATTGCCACGGTTAGCAATAGGTTAGAATTGGAAAACTTTAGCAATTTTCATGTCAAAATTTACTGTGTGGGTTCAATATGTTTTAACCGCTGTAGACTCAAAATAGGTTAAGAAGGAGGGTTGAATTAGCCTCTAAAACCACTTTCAAGAAAATTCGTATAGGAGAATCTTACCCGAATTCTGGGTTTTTTAAGAACAAAAGAAAGGTTGAAGGTAAGAGATGAGAGCAAACACACACAACCACAAACACATCAATTTAGAGTAGTTCCTCCTAAACCCTATGAGTACATCTACTCCCCCCCCCCTCCTCCCCTTGAGATTTACCAAATCCACTATATAGTTTCTTCCAAGGTGAAACCCAATCTATTACACCTAGCTTTTTCAAGGCTCAAGCTATAACCTTTACAAGAGTTTTCCAAGGCTCACTCTCTAACCTATACCTAAAGCTTTTTCAAAGGCTCAGGCTCCAAACCTATGCAACCCCTTAAGTAACAATCTACCAAATCTCACTTTTTTTTTATGAAAACGATACCCAATCTCACTTAAGGAAGGATTTTCCAATCACACAAAAAGTGACTCACTCTTTGTTTACAAGATAAGCTCAAAGATATTACAAAAGTTTTAAGCCCAATGATGAAAACAATAACTAAATCTCCTCAAAAGATAAGTATTCAATAATCTAGGCTTAATGATTTCTCAAAGATTTTGTGCACAAAGCAAGCTCAATAAGAAGGTTTCTCACACTTATAATCTTTTGCTCTAACCTCTACAAAGAAGTGGGAGCTCTATTTATAAGCCTCAATAAAAAGTGGATGTTTGATGACTAAGTAAATAATAGAGATAGGCTTGCTCTTTTGAAATTTGGGTAACAGATTTTTACCCAAATTAGCTGCTGGAACCTTGTACTTCAACTAAAAACTCTCCAAACAATTTTGTGACTTCTAACACCTTTCTTGACTTGTCTTGTTGTGATAATAGTTCAGAAAAACGTCCATAAAATCCCCCTTTGATGATTCTTCAAGCTCTTTGATTGGTGGATTAGAAAGCCCACTAACTTGAAGGAACTCTCTTACATTTTCTTGATGGATGAATGTAGCCACAAATCTATCCATATTGTTCTCCTTCTTGTAAATAATTGACAGCTATGAGAAGGCTCCTTCTTTGTCTTAATTTCTGATTTGGACTTTTGTGCAAGAAAAAGACAATGGTGTTTTGGAGAAGAAGATAAATAGTAGCAATACAAAGCCCCTCTTTTGTGTATGCAAGTGAATGGCTTTTTTCAAAATAATGACCGTTATCTATGGCTTCATTAAAAGAGCCATTGTAACGTCCCGACTTGTTGACTATCACTACAGACCAACACGGGACCTATCCAACATGCTTTGTCCTCACTCGCATGTTTTCGAGGAAAACTTCCCAAGAGGTCACCCATCGCAGAATTACTCCAAGTCAAGCACGTTTAACTTTGGAGTTCTTATGGAATGAGCACCGCAAACGTATGTGCACCTTGTTGATATAGTTAGTACCCATCATACCGTTTAAGCTATTCTCGATTGTACAGTCCCACACCTGTACAACCTCGAAATTACTTCATTTGAGCTATTCTTAATTATACAGGCCCATACCCGTATAATTATGAAATCTCCCCAACTATTCAGCCCTATCCCTACACAGTCTCAGGATCTCTCCTATTTCGGTGTGGATTCGGTTCATTCATGTGCCCCTCCGTCGAGAAGCTGCTCTTTGTCCATGCTCATCGGTTTGTCCTCGAACCCCGCGTCGTACTAGAGGAGTCCTCGAGCTCCGCTACCAACTGTAACGTCCCGGCTTGTTGACTGTCACTACAGACCAACATGGGACCTTTCCAACATGCTTTGTCCTCACTCGCATGTTTCCGGAGAAAACTTCCCAGGAGGTCACCCATCGCATGTTTCCGGAGAAAACTTCCCAGGAGGTCACCCATCCTAGAATTACTCCAAGTCAAGCACGTTTAACCTTGGAGTTCTTATAGAATGAGCACCGAAAAGATAGATGCACCTTATTGATATAGTTAGTACCCATAATACCGTTTAAGCTATTCTCGATTGTATAGTCCCATACCTGTATAATCTCGAAATCACTACATTTGAGCTATTATTAATTATACATTACGATACCTGTATAACTATGAAATCTGCCTAACTATGCAGCCCTATCCCTACACAGTCTCAGGATCTCTCCTATTCCGGTGTAGATTCGGTTCCTTCATGTGCCCCTCTATCGAGAAGCCTACCAGAAGCCGCTCTTTGTCCATGCTCATCCCAGCACCGGCGTACACTTCTCGCCCTCATCGAACCCGGGTGTCACAGGCCCACCAGCTTCCGCTAGGTTTGTCCCCAAACCCCACGCCGTACTAGAGGAGTCCTAGAGCTCCGCTACCAACTGTAACATTTCGGCTTATTGACAGTCACTACAGACCAACACGGGACCTTTCCAACATGCTTTGTTCTCACTTGCATGTTTCTGAAGAAAACTTTCAGAAGGTTACCCATCCTAGAATTACTCCAAGTCAAGCATGTTTAACTTTGGAGTTTTTATGAAATGAGCATCGAAAAGGTAGGTGCACCTTGCTGATATAGTTAGTACCCATCAAACCGTTTAAGTTATTCCCGATTGTATAGTTCTATGCCTGTACAACCTCAAAATCACTTCATTTGAGTTATTCTTAATTACACAATTATTAATTATACAGACCCGTACCCGTATAATTATGAAATCTCCCCAACTATAAAGCCCTATCCCTACACAGTCTTAGGATTTCTCCTATTCCGATGTGGATTCGATTCATTCATGTGCCCCTCCGTCGAGAAGCCTGCCAGAAGCCACTCCTTGTCCATGCTCATCCCGGCACCGGCGTACACTTCTTGCCCTCATCGACCTCGGGTGTCACAGGCCCACCAGCTCCCGCTAGGTTTGTCCCCGAACCCCGCATCGTACTAGAGGAGTCCTGGAGCTCCGCTACCAACTGTAAGGTCCCGGCTTGTTGACTGTTACTACAAACCAACACGGGACTTTTCCAACATACTTTGTCCTCACTCGCATGTTTCCGAGAAAAACTTCCCAGGCGGTCACCCATCCCAGAATTACTCCAAGTCAAGCACATTTAACTTTGGAGTCCTTATGGAATGAGCACCGAAAAGGTAGATGCACCTTGTTGATATAATTAGTACCCACTTTAGGCTATTCTCGATTGTACAATCCTATACCTGTACAACCTCAAAATCACTTCATTTAAGCTATTCTTAATTATACAGGCCCATCCTCGTATAATTATGAAATCTCTCCAACTGTGCAGCCCCATCCCTACACAGTCTCAGGATCTCTCCTATTTCGGTGTGGATTCGGTTCATTCCTGTGCCCCTCTGTCGAGAAGCCTGCCAGAAGCCGCTCCTTGTCCATGCCCATCCCGGCACCGGCGTACACTTCTCACCCTCATCGAACCTGAGTGTCACAGGCCCACCAACTTCCGCTAGGTTTGTCTCTGAACCCGACGCCGTACTTAAGGATTCTAGAGCTCCGTTACCAACTGTAACATCCTAGCTTGTTGACTGTCACTACAGACCAACACGGAACCTTTCCAACATGCTTTGTCCTCACTCGCATGTTTCTGGAGAAAACTTCCAAGGAGGTCACCCATCCTAGAATTACTACAAGTCAAGCACGTTTAACTTTGGAGTTCTTATGGAATGAGCATCGAAAAGATAGGTGCACCTTGTTGATATAGTTAGTACCCACAAACCGTTTAAGTTATTCTCGATTGTACAGTCCTATACCTGTACATCCTTAAAATCACTTCATTTGAGCTATTCTTAATTATACAGGCCCATACTTGTACAATTATGAATTTGCCCCAACTGTGCAGCCCCATCCCTACGCAATCTCAGGATCTCTCCTAATCCGGTGTGGATTCGGTTCATTCATGTGCCCCTCCGTGGAGAAGCCTCCTAGAAGCCGCTCCTTGTCTATGCTCATCCCGGCACCAGCGTACACTTCCCGCCTTCATCGACCCCAGGTGTCATAAAAAGTACTTTTAGTGCCTAATTGTGTTTGTACAATGCATTTATCCCGAAAGAATGATGACGTTATCTTAGAAGACGTGATTATTTGCACTTAGTACAGTGCTTTGAGAAACTAAGCCCATAGTACGGGGCACAGAAGTTCGTTCAAGTGAGGATTAGGCCAATCCTAGAAGAAGAACCAAGTTAGCCTCGGGGATCCCTATTTGGATGAACTACAAAAGCTTTGAGCCCATTCACATATGGTACGTAGGCAGTTTAAAGTGGACGAGATGCAAGCTCAAATGTTTTACTTTTTCGCTCTGCATTTCATATACCACATGCACACGCGCACTATACATATATGTCATGTCTGTTTATTTGTTTGTAATATGAAGTACTTGCATAAATCTAACTATGAAACATGCACATTGACCTTGGCATCCAATATTGATGATGTTATCTCTATTGAGATGGTGGTTCGCAATAAACGAATCCCCGAACCCTCCTCTCGGTTTCGAGATTTGTGCTTTCTAGAATCATTTACGTATTTTTCTCAAGTTTTTCCTAAATAAGCTTGGGTAGCGACTCCTTGCCTGTAGACAACCAAAAGAACACCAAGGATAGTGTGTGCCAAGTACTCTTGTGAGTTTTTCCGTGTTTATGATAATTATTTTCTGAGGAAGGGCTTGATGTTGTGAAAAGAGAAAAGAAAGATGAGCGAAAGCGAGCCTCTCATGTCCCGTAAAGAAGCAATACGGTTCACAAGTCAAGCCTATCCTCATGAAAGGAGAGAAACAAACGAACTTAGCCATAAGTGTGAATACCGTGCAAGTATATTCCGTCAAGGTTGCTGGGTTTTAAGTAAGACCATTTGTGACTCCTCCAGTTGCTTCTAAGAATATATTTAGAACGATGGTTCTTTGGGAAGCAGTTAATTCATCTATCCTGGGAGTTACTCGAACTAAGTAAGTTCACATGCATTTTGGGAAGAATTATTACAAATTATAGGCCACCGAATTTAAGCCATGGCCACGGGGCAATATCCCTGCCAACCGAGCTGGGTGCGGTGCTCATATAACTATTTGCTAAAATTTACATATTGTTTATATAAAATTCATATGGGTTTGAAATGGGCTTTAAGCCCAGACATGAAATTACATTTTAGCATTGGATATGCTCCTAGAGTCATTAGGCAATAAACCTAGAATTTGGATTTAAGCGGATTTCCGAGTTTGAATTTAATTGGGCCTAGACCATAACTTCTTTTAGATAGGCGGATTGAAGGACTTTGGGGTATTGTCAAGAAGTAAACAAACAAATAGTATTTAGCATGTCTGCATGCATCTCATGTGTGTGAGGACCCAGGTCAAATTAATTCTTTTGATCTCCTCATCTTATTCTTTTTCTTATCATTCAACAATTAAAGGAGTCGCCACCCTGATTTTATTTAATGGAAAAATTCCGGAAAAAACTATTTGGCATCACTTCTTTTCTTAGGCAACACATAAGGGACTGATCTTTAGCGAACCAGAGATTGTTGGATTCGAGGGTTCGTCACGGGCTAGAAGGTGTTAGACACCCCGCCCGTGCTAGGGCGAAACTTTGTGCAATTATTAAACCGTTTTTGTATGCCTTGTGTGTGCCTGTATAGTGTGGAAACAAATTACAACAACAAAATAAACAATTGAAAATAAAAAGAAAAATAAAACAATTGAGCTTAAGTCTCCACCACTAGAAACCACCTACGAACCCTAAAAACCGGGTTCAAAACTCACGTAGTTCTTATCATAGCATCACAACAATCATATCATAACAACAACAGCTTGCATCTCAGAAAATCATAAGCAGAATAGAAATTAAAAAGGGATCTAGATTCCCTCTTGAAGCTCTCCTCTAGCTCCTTGCTTTGGATTGTTTTTCACACCCATTTTTTTGCCTCATCTTAGCTTCACATTGATCTCTTTCTAATTCCATCTTGTTGGCTACTTCTTGATGCTTGACTCCACAAAATTCTAGAGAATAACAACTCTAAAAACGTTTCAAGTTTGGAGAAGTAGGTTTCTCCAAGCATTCTAAACTTATGGGGTGTATGCTCTCTAAATTTTGTGACATCTTGGAAGTGGATAGGGGCTCTGTTTATAGAGTTCTGGGAGTACAAAGGTCATGGATCTCATAATGAGCGTGATTCTTGCTAAAAATCTGACCAAAAATGCGTAGGATCGAATTAATGGTCGAAAATCTTGGAAAATTGCGTAATAGGGACGCATGACCGCCAGGTGCCGTTGTTCATCCTTCCATGGCCGCCAAGGGGTGGTGGTCATCTCGAGATGACCGCCCGCCACTTTCCATTGTTGCCGTTCTTACCTTTTTTAGCCCCGATTCTCATTAATTCCGATCTGGTTTGATTCCTGTGCGAGAATTAATGATTGCAAGACCAAAATATACTCTTTTCTTGATTACTACTCCTCCTAAACTTTCCAAATATCATTAATACACCATAAACACCTACTTTTCATACAATTTTTACCATAAACACACACTCCACATAAAAAGTAATTTTGATTCTGACTTTGCAAGAAAATTAGAGCCAAATTGGGCTACAAGAGATGTGTCTCTGTGGGCCAAAACTCCTGTGGGATCCATATTCTATTAAATTAAACTATAAATATATTTCTAGCCCAATATTAAATCATCTCATTAATATTGGGTTAAAACATATAGAAAAGTCCAAATTAATAAAACATGGATGATCCAAATTTGAGTGTTCATAATGTGGTATTTGTGTGTATCTTTTATGTGGAGTATAGATATATACTTAGGCACCAATAACACCTAAGGAGCATGAGGATTTGGTGCAGAACAAACATGACAAGACAATAGAATTGTGAAATTATGTTGGCAACATATGCAAGTAATTATGGACTTATGGCCATGATGTTTGAGCTAGTATAAAGGCACTCAACTCCTATGAATGTAATATGAGGCCTGGAAAAGAGCATAATACTACCTTATACATAATATATTAATAATAGCATAGAGTTGATAAACAAAGATAATAAAACACTACTGTGGGGCTATTGACCTGTAGAATCGAGTGGGAAGGTTAAGTACCCTTCAGGTTGTTTGTTGAGATTTGGTTTGTAGAGATCATGTCTTGGAGATTAGATGATGCACTCCTTGGTTTTGATTAGTTGTTTGTTAGTTACTGACCCTATTAGAGAGCTGACGCCTAGGGGGTTATTGGGTGTACCCTTTGGTTTATAGATATTATTGTTATTAACTGATAGCATGCTTCAAAGAGCTAGCGCCTTAAGGATGGAGGGTGTACCCCTTGATTATTTATACCGGTATGGCATGCTACTGAGTACATTCATAAAAAAACTATCAGTCACTTGGTTGATTTCTAATGGTTATTTTGTTTATTGAAATCTACCCCATCTAAGGTGTGTATTAGTATTTTGGACTTGTGGCCACCATCCATTTTAGGATGGTGGGTCTACCCCTTAGTTATTTATATCGGTATGACATGTTACAGAGTGCACCCATCATAAAACTATCAGTCACTTGGGGATTCCAGTGGTTGTTTTGTTTATTGGAATTCACCCCTTCCGAGGTATCTATTAGTATTGTGGGCTTCTAGCCACCATCCATTTTAGGGATGGTCGATGTACCCCTTAGTTATTTACACTGGTATGGCATGTTACTAAATGTACCCCTAGAGAGCAGTCGAGCACTTGGGGATTTCTAGTGGTTATTTTTTTTATCGGAATCTACCCCTTCCGAGGTATTTATTAGTATTGTGGGCTCGTGGCCACCATCCATTTTGGGGATGGTGGGTATACCCTTTGGTTATTTACACTGATGTGACATGTTATTGAGTGTACTCTTTAAAGAGCAATCGGCCACTTGAGGATTTCCAGTGGTTATTTTGCTTATCGAAATCTACCCCTTCCAAGGTGTCTATTAGTATTGTGGGCTTGTGGCTACCGTCCATTTTGGGGAAGGTGAGTGTACCCCTTGTTTACTTATGCCGGTATGCCATGTTACTGAGTGCACCTTTTAGAGAGAGGTTGACACTTTAGAATTTCTAGTAGTTATTTTGTTTGCTAGAATCTATCCCTTTTGAGGTGTCTATTAGTATTGTGGGATTGTGCCTAAGGGCTGGCCAATTGCTATCAGGATGGCTCAATATGTGCACATAGAGGGTCCTAATAAATTGTTAAAGACTAATACAAGATAATGCATAACACGTTTTCTTGTACAATATGTTGATGCCTCTAATATTTGTATTGGTATGTGGTATAAGATGCATGTTGATTGTGTGTACGTGACACTTGTGCTTGTGGAACTACTTATTCTACAAGCCTGTGTTGCCTGCCAACCCACCTTTTTATTTCATGGCATTGGTAGCTCATAAAATCACTCAAATCGTAGGTAGCGTGCCGGTTACTTCTTCCTCATTAGAGAATTAAATGTTTATACTACAATTATTTCTCAGATTTATTCTTAAGGTCGGCATTGCATTTGATCTTTTGTTTTTTTAATTATTATTTGTTGATTTATTAACAATTTCAGTTGAATATTTTTATTTGGGATGGTTGTGGACCGGGGGGTCAGTCCCCCATAGAAATACTGATATATATATTTCTAATAGTACAATTTCAACTAATGTGTATTGGTTCAGTGATAAAGAAATTGTAATTTTCCTGCAAATTCCAAGGTTCGACTCTTACTCGTGTCAATTTCATTTTTTTCCCATTTTTCTTCATACAATCCCAATTAGGCCCTTGTTAATTTAGATAGTGTTAGTGTACAATTTGGCCCCCCTTTAAAAAATTTTCTAGATCCACCGCTGATTATCTGGTTAAATTGGATTTGAATATTCTTTATGCGTGTTTCAGATTTTAGCTCCTGCTTCTCTCTAGAAATTTCCACCATGACCAGTAACCTTGTTTCACCTACTACCACTACCCAGTCAATTTCCGGTGAAGCCAATCATTCCATTGAAGCAGAACGGTGCACGAAGAAGGTACGGCTTAAAGAGGGGGAAGATGGGAGCCAAACCACCCTTTACCTGGTGATGTGATTATGAAGGATCCCAAAGTGAGTTACAAGGAGAAGCTTGCACAAGGCAAGACTGTCTCGGAGGAAGAAGACCCGTGGGCCTTGGATGAGGAACCCGAGTGTGAGGAAGGTGACATACTTGTCACGGAGGATGAGAATGGCCCGAAGGTGAAGCTCTGTGCAGCCTTCAAGAAGAGACTTGAGAAGTCTTGGGAGAGAGCAGTTATCGTCAAGCTTTTGGGTAGGACAATTGGCTATCGCGCCCTCCACTCCAAGATCCAGTCTATGTGGAAGCCAACTGGACCTTTCAGGTTGATTGATATGGAGAATAATTTCTACATTATTCGTTTCTGAGAATTTGGTGACTACATGCATGCCCTCACCGGAGGCCCGTGGGCAATCTACGACCACGCTCTCTACGTCCAGCCCTGGTGCTAGAACTTTCGGGCTCAAGCTGGCATAGTGGAGAAAGCGACGGTTTGGGTACGATTCCGGACCTCCGGGTGGATAGATACCATTCTAAGGTACTTAGAACAATGGGTAATATGGTGAGATCTACTGTGCGGATCGATGTGCAAACAGAGAGCCAAACAGGGCCAAGTACGCCAAGGTGGCGGTAAGTGTGGATTTGGATTTGGGTTTTGCTTATATACTAAGCTGAGTTTTGCTTATTGGCATCGTGGGTATGTAAGGGTGTTTTGGTAATTGCCTTTATCAATTATGTACAAAATATTAGTTTTGGGACGCGGACCTGTCTGAAAGGAAAGGGAAGAAAGAGGGAGTGAAGAAGCGTGTGTAACAGTGTGAGAGAGGGAAGAGGAAGAAGAAGAAGGAGATGATGATGATGATGGAGAAGAACAAGAAAGTGGCAGATGTAGGAGAAGAAGAGGAGGAAGACGACGTAGCATATCATCCACATCATCATAACAACTCCAACAACATTCCTTTCCCAGACCTCAAATTCTCCTCCACCTCCCGCAACGCTTCTTCCAAATACGACTTCGTTAAGGTCTTCCCCCTCTCTACTCTCGTCGTCTCTACACACACGCCGTAATTAATCAAGTACAACAATCTAATTTAATGGCTTTGCTTTGTTTCCTTCTTACTACCTATTATAGGTTAAGGTGTGGTTGGGCGATAACGCTGACCATTATTACGTTCTTTCCAGATTCTTACTCAGCAGAATGCTAACCGTTACTAAGGTAGGGGTGTGGTTCTTCTTCTTCTTCTTCTTTAAAATATTATTGTGATCAATTTCAAAAAAAAAAAAAAACAGAAAACCATTTGAGTTTTGTTATCTGTCTTTTTGATCATTACAGATTCCAAATCACGTAGCTGTTAAAATTGCACTGGAACTCAAGAAACTCCTCGTAGATAACAGCCTTCTCGACGTGTAGTCTATCCATCCATCTATCTATTATTCTTTTTTCTTCTCCCTTACTCTCCCTCCACTAACCTTTTTCACCAATTTATTTCCCATCTTTCTCTTCTTTACTTCTTCTTTTAGCTCTCAGTCTGATTTGGAAGCTAACCTGTTCAAGGTGAGGTACCTCTCCCCATTGTCTTCTCTTCTTAACCACTTTGGAATTGGCAATTTTTTTTTTTGGAATTGGAATTGGAATTGGGATTGGGAACTTTGTCTGTCACACTCGCATTTTATTGGATTTTTGGTTTTCCGTTAATGTTACTTTGCAGCTTATGGAGAGGCGAGGATATGGGGAGGACTACATCAATCGCTACAAGATGATGACCAGGTGATAACACCACCACTCGGTTTTCTAGTACTTCCTTCTTGTGCTTTTTTTTCCTCTTCTCTTTTTGGCTATCATTCATTTCTGTCTTTCTCTTCTCTTGGTTTACTAGGTTTCACCATCAGAGAGTGCCACTGGTTATCCTTGTTTGTGGAACCGCTTGTGTCGGGAAGTCCACCATAGCCACCCAGCTCGCTCAAAGGCTCAATTTGCCTAATGTCTTGCAGGTTATGCTTCCCTACTTATCTTGGAACAACTCTTGCATTGTTCTGTCTCAGATGATAACTCATCTTGGGTTCTGCGTTATGTTTTATTCTTTACAGACGGAAATGGTGTATGAACTACTGCGGACTTCCACAGAGTATGTAATTAGTGACTATGTGCCAGTGTTCCCTACATTTCAATTTGTTGTTCAGTGAACTTTAAACTCAAATTTACATTTTCCGAGGAAAGTCTTCGGTGGTTTCCGTAACAATATAAGTGTGTTGATGTTTTTTGATGCCGTATTTCTGTTATTAATGCATCCGTCATCCGTCTGAACTTTGGCTATGCTGCCCTACAATGACATTCCTGAATGATGATGCCTCAATTTGATCAATTGATTTGCAATCTGTCTTGTTGTTTGCTTTTCTTTTAAGGGATTAAATTAGAATGCTTATTCTCCTTTTTATATTGGACAATTGTCGATTTTATCCATTTCATTTTGATGCTCCAAATTAGACGGCTTATTCTCCATTTTTATTGGATTTAGTGCACCATTGACCTCTACTCCTGTATGGGCCCGAGACTTCAAGTCATCTGAAGAGTTAATCACTGAATTCTGTAGAGAATGCAGAATAGTTCGCAAAGGTATCATTCTTTCCATCATTTTTCTTTGTAATTCACATTCCCTTGAATGTGTTTTCTTATTCTTTTACTTCTTGACAAAGTATTAGATCATGCTGATAATTGCAATTATTTAGCATCGTGGGAAAGATTCTCCACTCTTGGTAGCAATTACTGGCCATTTGTTTGATGCTTGAATTATATTGTTTATCCACTAGGTTTGGCTGGTGATTTGAAGAAAGCAATAAAGGATGGAAAGCCAGTTATAATTGAGGTATTACTAGTTTATTCATTTACAATTTAGTTATCAAGTTCTTACACCTTGGTTCTGCTATCTTCTTTGTTGCCAGCAATGCACAAGAGATATTGGCTTTGAAATTAGTGTAAAGAACAGCATAGAAAGGATACTTGAAATATCTTAGCATACAAATCTTAACAATTTTTTTGAACAATTTATTTAAATTCAAAATACTTCCTGCGGTTAAAGAAATCAAACAATTTTGAAGGGAGCTGCACGGTAAGGGGAAAAATAATTTATAGATTTACATTGTAAAGAAAAGTGGTGTTCTGAAGCAAAATATAACTTTTAGTTGCTCATAAGCCTTGCAAACTATGGCTAACATCTCCCTTAATACAATAAAAGTTCGACAAAAAATTGCTCAAAGTATAATGCTGGGACTTGGGAGTTTCATTGGCCTTGCTATTCAGACCCTAAATTTTGCATTCTATTAGGACTGACACCTCAATTACAGCATTGAAGATTATTTGTTGAATATAAAAAGCAAAAATTATGGCCTGGAGTTGAAAACATTTCCTGATGAATTGGTAAATGGTCAACCCTCTTAACTTTCTTTTGCACAGCACTTCTGTTAGCCAATGATAGGTTTTGGCTTTCTTTGCTTTATAATTATATATTCCTCTTATAAAACCAAAAGAATTAATGAATTCAATTCTTTTCTGACTGCTTTCTGGTTTTCTGCTATTTAGTTGCATGGTTGCCAGATAAAGTAGTGTTAATGTTTTTGTATTGGTCCAAGAACACTCCTCCATTTGAAAATCTTCTATTTGCAAATCATGGTTAGTGGCCTTTTTATATCGTTGTTTTAGAATTAGATCTTCCTCTTGTTAAACCACATAAGAATGTATGGATTAACTTCTTTATGTCTGCATTATGCTTTTCTGCTATTTAGTTTCATGGCTTCCAGATAAATTAGAGCGTTGTTGTTGTGGTTGTATTGGCCCTGGAACACTCCTCCATTTGTAGGGAAACCTTGAGCTGGCTCTAGGTCATCACATTCGTTCGGATTTCCACATATTTCACATCATTATTTGGTTATGTGGAAAAACTTTTGTGCATAGGTAGTGATACATCTGTTTTAGTTGTGCCTGTGCTGATTATCATGTTAAAAATCATCATTTGTGGCTCTCATGGAAGCTTCCATTTTGTTTGATTTTTGTTGGTCTTGTAGTCTGGTTTGATCCCTTTTGCTGATTTATGCTTTTTCTCTGAATTTTTCATGCTGGCAAGATGTCATGGCCATTTGGTTTAGTGCAATCAATGTTGTGATTAAGTCCATAAGTCTAAAATAGACTGGTTAAATGAGAAAGGGAAGTTTGTAAAAGTTGTAAACCGGCAATATACCTTGAGAAGAGAAGCTCCATCCTAATCTGACTGCACAAATCGTCAAACTTCGTAGAGGACAATTTACTTTTTCCCTTGACATGCATGCTGAGCTATTGTATGTTATATTGTGGACATAAAGTAGTGCTGTGTTCCTTGTTTCATCTATCCTTTATTTCTGAATTGGATTGTAGCAACTGATAAGTGTTACCGTGTTTTTGGGTCTTTCTGATCTATATTTTTTATGTTAATATGGTAGGGTATACATCTGGATCCGAGCATTTATCTAATGGATGAAGAAAACAAGTTTCCGGTTAGCACCTCAGATAAAACAAAAGAGGCAAGCCTTGTATCTCTGATGTCACATGACAATTCTGGAAGAAAACTTGAAGATGTTTCTTCAAGTGCTGAAAGAGGCCATGTTGGGACCACTAATGACCCAACCGAGAATGTAAACTTGAAAGAAGTCAGATCTGGTGATCATGCAGCCTTGGATCCTCGGGAATCTATAGATGCTGCTGGAAATATTCCTGAGAATAGAGGTAAAGCTTCAGTGTTCTACTAAAACTCTTTGAACAATACAAACCTGTAATATTCAGTTTTGAATAAATACATAAAGAGTCAACCTAGAGATGATAGATCTTGATACTATTTTATTTTGTTGGCCACACAGGTGAAACTGTGAAAAATCCTGCGAGAGATTCTGGTACCTCAGTGAAGGAGAAAGCTGGTGCTGAACCAATAATCATACCTTTGGTTCTAAAGATGGCCGAATTTGATCATAAGGTGTGTTCTCTCATTCTGGCACTTTGTATGATTGCTTGAGGTTCTATTATATTTTCATGCAACTGAGTATGATGGCTCTTGTTTATGATTGACCCAAGGTTGGGATTGATAGGGGTTCTCAAGGGTCAAATCGATCAGATTCTAGATTAGTAAGATTGCAACATAATGCGAATGTATTCATCAAGATGATAATTCACTGAAAATCTTGGTTTTCGGTTCACTTGTCATATGAATTGTGTCTTCTAAAAGTTTAGCATTCCTTTAAGTACTGTCCCTTCGTACTTATGTCCTATTATTATTTTTTTGCAATAATACCTATATAAAATATGACACTATTGTTAATGTTATCATATCATGATTGAAATGCTAAATGGCATAATGACCAAATTTTGACAACTTGAGAACATCTAGTAGAAGTGGACCGTGAATTGGTAAAAATTGCCTTCTAAAGCAAAACCGCATAACGCTTTTTAATTTAAAATAAATTTTCCCAGTAGGACTACCCAGTTGCTTTGCTTTTTCAAAGCATGGTCACATAAAACGCCGTACTCTCTGGTATTCGGTACGGGTACGGGTACGGGTATGCCGTATGCTACCTTAGAAGAATTCGGTATGTCGGGGGTATACTTCTCCAGTTATTTTCGTGTGACCTGACTGTAAAACAAGTAATGCTTTCATAATAGAGCAGCCTCATAGATTGGGTTTTCCCATATTTTTTGGATTATAAAGAGTTTTTCCTATGAATTATGGTTGGGCTGGGTCAAAGAATCATCCAAGAAAGGTAAGTGTCCAATCAGATATAAAGTTAAGCATAATACATTGTTGGTAATGTATTGGTACGTGGACGAACCAATACACTGTACGTTGCACTTTGAATGAATAATGTGACTATGATTCAAAGCATGCTCTTTTGTTTTTTTTTTTTTGTAATGAGTGCCCTTTCTGAAAATTGTTAAACCTTTTCCATCAATGAAAAGAAGCTGCGAGTTAGAAGGATATTGAATGTCAGCTTGAGAAGATAAATAGATATCAGAACATTGCTTTTTTGGGCTAGCTTTATTTAATTTGTCAAGTATGATATTGAGAGATCAGACATGTACCCAGACACTTGATGTATTTAGGATCTTAATTTTCATTTACATGGTAACAAGGTTTTACATGACAGTAAAGAGATGCTGGATTGTAACGATTTGAAAATTTTTTGACCTAGTTAAGAGAAGCTAGATATTGCATTTTGGAAATATGAATGTGGCAATAAGTAAACGTCAGGGACTAACTGTCCTTTTGTCTAAAGCAATCAATTGGTCCACAAAATTCTAGCTTATGAGACTGGTGCACTTGACCAGGAGCCAGAAATTTTATCACTGAAGTTGAGATGCAATTTCAACATGATACCGGCAAGAAACACATTAAAGTTGCTGTTGGCATGCTCTTCCATTGTAGATGTTAGGATCACATGTCTCTACCATTCCTGCTGCGACTTTGACATTTTGTTCCTACTGCATTATTTTGCTACTTCTGTGTATGTTGGATATTTAATCTGACACCCATATTGTTTGTTTTCATTTTACTAAATATTTTGTCTTATTGGTAGGCATTACTGGAGGAATGGATATCTACACGTACGTTTGGTGATAATTACCCTATACAGGTATTTATTATGCTAAGTTCTTTTTATTGTTTGCCAATGTCTAGATCAGGTTTTAGGTCACTGAGATTTTTGGCTACTTCGCCTGACTTGATCAGTCGACGAAGCGGTAGAAGTTACGTATAGGGAAACCGTTAGAAAGATTGCCAAACAATAATGTGATCATGATTTAGGCTCCTAAAGAGATTTTTTTCAATTCTGTCCCCAAGTATTTACTCATGCTTTTCAAGTTGATGCTACTTCTTGCAACAAATAATAAAAAAAATGCACTTCTGGTTCTTGTATCTACTTCCAATAAAGAATTAGACTTTTTTTTTTTTCAAATGCCCTTGTTCTAACCTTGGAAGAATGAATATTATTCTTAAGTAGTTGCGACAGTATCGATATTAATACTGTATCTATTTGGTCATTTTCCAAGAGGACCGAGACTCTCGGTGGAAGTCAAGATTTGGTTAATTCCATTAGTACCAATGGCAAAAAGATTGAAACTGTTAACATAAATTTGTTCTCAACTGTCCGCCGAGGGCACTGCAGCTGATGTTGACTTTTTCTTGCTTGCGGCTTTGACTATCTGGATTTATTAGTGAAGTTCAACACAAATCAACTAAACTCTGGTTCACATCCAAATTTGTTTTTTGCCCATTTGATTGGTCATTGATGCCTGATTCTTTATTTGAGTTTGTTGTCTCGAGAGTCTCAGTGTTTTGAGTTGGTTCATCGGGCAAGGAAAAAGTGTTCTTTGTCTGATGAGATTGTGAAAAGAAGAAGTTTGGAAATTATGGGTTCCAGTACTAGTCTTGGTTTGTCTCTATGTGTATGGTTTAACTTAGTGATGTGAGAGTTGCTTTCACGGGATTAATGTGATAGGACAGTCTCTCCATATGGCCAAGGAATTGAGCTCTCGTATTTGGTGGGTGATATACATGTACTATAATTACATTTCAAATAGTACCATGGTTATGGGTTAATTACATTTTAAATAGCACCATGATTATGGGTCGAGATGAAGTGAAGCTTGGTAATTTACTACTTAAGATGACAGGTCTTGCCAAAAGTTAGTAGATTCGGTGAATAGGTTGTAGGTCTTGCCAAATGGTAGTTCATATCTTGTGTAAGTAGATGGGGTTGATAACTAATGAAAAAGCTAATTGAAGGGCTTATTGGACTCGTTAACTCATGAAAACAGGGCTAGTTTTGCTTATGTTTAGTGCAAGCATATAAAAAATAAGAGATTTGACTGGCAGGCAGGAGCTGTCAAAAAGCTGTTTTCTTTTTGAGCATACGTCAAAAAGCTGTTGAAGAAGCATAATTTGAATAATTCAATGTAGTTAATATCAGACTCTGTTGATCTCTTCAAGAAACATTTATCTTGAATGTGTACTATGTTGACCTGTGTCGTCACGTCAACAAGGCATCCTGGGAAAAAAACTGTGTTCGATTAAAAGGCAGTCTTCCCTTGGTTTACTCATCTTTTGAATCCAAGACATGGTAGTTTTGTCTTTCATAAGTAACCTGAATGTCTCAAAGATATGTTGACATCTGTATCTTTTTGCAGGAAAAAGATAGGTTAATCACAAATCTGAAAACCATTCAGAATTATCTCTGCTCTTTTAAGTCACAGGTTTGCCTTTTATTTACTTTTGCTTGTATATTAGCAAACCAAAGTTCCATTCTTTAATTTTGTTGTCATATTCAAGAAATAATAGTAAATTACTGTTTTCAAAATGTTGAAATTCTGGAGAAGCTCATATTACGTATCAAACTAGTTGTCATTGTGTGGCTAAATTTGCATTTGTCATGAAACAACAATGACTAGTTGCTGCTACAGAGAAGCATATGCTCTCTTCATTACCCTATCTAGTGTAGGACAACAATCTGAAAATGTGAGTTTAAAGGCAGAATGTTCATACTTTTGAAGTGAGTTAAAGGTCCAATTCAAACTTCAGATCCCCAGATGTTCCATCTCTGCAGGATAGCCTTGGGGTAATTCCAGGTATAATACAGCAATAATATAGAACTGGCAATATGGAGAAAATGGAAGTTTCTGTGGCTGTGAATAGTGAGACTTGTACCAGAGCTGTAGATTATGATGAGAAAGAAAGGCAGTGTGTCCTTATAGAAGGAAGGAATTGCATGACAAAATCCTATGAGAGGGCTTGAAAATTCTTGAACCCATATTCATAAAATGGTAATGAGTATAGATAATAGGAATTTATTGTCAAAAAGAACTCCTGAACATGCTAGTAGTAGGAGCCTTGTCAAACAAGAGCTTAAAACTTGAATATGCCAAGGCAGCTTTCTAGAGTACCTAATTAGGGACTTGAAGAAAATAATTAAGTAATTGAAGAAACTAACTTTTTTTTTTCTGATACTATGAAGAAACTAACATTTAATATTTGGGAAGCAAATATTCAGCGAGCCTACGTATTGCAAAAATTCCTCTAGTCAGTAAAAGTAAATATTCACAGTCTTGCTTTTGTCATCATCATCCCAACTATCTCCACTTCTTTCAATGAAATGTGAAATAGATGCATCGTGCAATGTGGATATGCTTTGAGCAGAGGGACTGAAGTGTCTGAAACATGTTATCCTCTTTGCTGTAAATCCCTACATATTTGGATATAGAACCTAGCCCCTGCTTTATACCTCATCAACTAAAAATGGGTAGATCCTCAGTGGTTCAAAGTGTTATGTCAAGTATTGCAATTTTTTTGAGGTATCAACATTATGGAAGTTTTCCAAGTGGGTCCATGTACTCTGCATTGTATTTTGCCTTCCAACTCTCCCTGTAATCCCAATTCATTAATAAAATCTTGATCTTTCTACCAAAGAAAGTGGGTCCATGTACTCGGACTGAATCCTAGTAGTGGTCAATCTGCAGTTTTAGCAGGATATATGACATTAAAATATTGCTCGAATCAATGAATCTTATCTCATTTACTAAATTGAGAGACTGAAGCACCTTGTTGTAATCTTTAGCCAAAGATCATCTGTGCTGTCACAGTAAATATATAGTTGGAATAAGAATTTATCTTTTGCACCATAAAGCATTTGCGTGTTGAATTCGCACTGCTCTTGGATTTCCTGCCTACTAATAGTAGATCCTCAGCACTGTAAAGGCTCACTTTATGTTCCAAATTACAAATCAAGAATGGAATCATCTATAACAAAAGACTTTCCTTTCCCTGGTGACTTTTTATGCGCACCTAGTGTATATGTTCTTGCCAGCACTACCCATTTGGATTTAGGATAGTAGGAAAAATAGTGAAGAACATAATAAAAGTTACATAAAAATACCAATTATATACTTTCACCACATTTGGATATCATATAATAATACCACAACTAAGAACCTTAAAATAAATACGATTTTATAGTTTTTATGGTGACCTAGAGTGACAATAAAGTATAGTTAGTCATCTTTTATGTGCTATATATATCTAGCTATATATATTCGGTTTTATGAAAGCTTGGAGTGCATCTTAATGATTAATGAAATAACGTATAGTAGCCTGTCATTGGCACTCTTGTGTAAAAAGCACAAGAGGGGGTGAGGTTTCGGCTTCGAGTCCCACCTTCATCGATTAGTGTGAAAGAAAAAAAACATGCTATTTTGCTGTGTCATGCCTTTGGCTTCTGTGGGAACTGATCTTGTATTGCCAGAGCAAGTGGGGTTTGACTTTCCGACATTTTTTTTTGGTCTTTTAAAGTTTGATTGAACATTCGTTATCATAACTTTCTCAATCTTTTCTTTTTTCTTTGAACAGGGTTTAACAGTTGTTAATATATCACCAACAACATTCCCTCAAACACTTGATTGGCTGCACGGATATCTTCTTCAGGTTATTTCTTAATCAAGATTTATGCATTGTGAAACCTGCTGGGCAAGCTGAGTTAGATGTGGTGGAACCGATTGGTCCAAGTCACGGGAGAAATCCCTGTGGCTGAGAGGGTCATACCCTTCCGAGCTGTGGATCCTACCAACTTCACTTTCATTAACTAGTGATGTTATTTTATTGTACTTGCATTGGTCAGTGAGTCCTGTGGATGACACTATGAACTTGAAGTTTTTCTCTTCTACTTTTTTTCTCTATTCTTTTTCTCTTTCACTTACAGGTTAGCGTCCACAATGTCATCAGTTCAAGTTGAAAAATATTTTTGAAACCAGGGGTAGGAGGGGGTTCTCCACCCCGTAAACTTTTTTCCTACCATCAATTCACTTATGATCTTTATTTTTCGGAGTTTTCCATAAGTGGGAATCTACAGGTCATCCATTGTCTAATTTAAACTTTTTAACATATTATGCAACATTTTGTTGTGAGTGTCTATCTGTTTCTTCTTGACCATCTTAGATTGTTTCTCTTATTTGTCTCTCTGCTTCTTGCTTTTCTTTTTCAGTGTATTGAGCAGGGTATTTCGTCGGAGTCAAATGAAACTGGTAGGAAACCAGACAAGTCTGATACATGAGATCTTAGGTGGAATGCAAGCAGGTATGAATTGAAACCTCCAGTGCTTGTTACAAAGTACATATAAGTGAAATGTGTCTGTCACTTACTCTTTGCAATTCATAATTCGGAAATACCTTGTTGCATGGTCAACACTTTGACTGTTACGCCTTTATAAAAATCTTGATTTCAGTTCGCTGGAACTTAATGTCAGGAGATACTTCCACCTCTAGAATAAATTGCTAGTCATCCTTTTAGTTGTGCACATCACCTTGAGGAGACCATACCGATCAAACCGCAGCAGATACAGATGGAAAAGTAGACCAGATGATGAAGTGCGTATGAGGGCATCAGAATGTTCAGAGTTTTGGGTCAAATGCTTTTTTGACCTGGATTATTGCAGGGCTTGGTACCAGTCCTTGCGGTGACTGTGGCCGTTGGTTTCACTTTTTTTCTTCTGTATCTCCAAATTCAGCGTGGAGAGTGAAGCTTATTGAAAGCTAGAGATACAGCAAATAGATTAGACCCATGTTTTGCATTTGCTAAATTGTATTCCGTGCTTGTTGAAATCACCCTAGTTAGCTAGGGACAAATGTGCAAGCATGCCTATTGCAATCCAGGAAATCATGTTTTTACTGCCAATCTCATCATCCATTGAATATATGGCAAGCCACGCAATTTCTTACTAAACTTCTAATTGACAAATGCAACTAGAAAAAACATAATAAGAAAGGAAGAGAAAAAACATAATAAGAAGGAAGAGAATAAACCATGAAATATCTTGTTAAGTAGATTCAATTCTTGATGCAACAAGAAGTCGAATCTTCTTTGTTAGACTAGTTGAGAGCTTCTCTCACTAGATTCAAAATTCAAAAGTAAACCTCGGTATAAATAGTGCTTCCGGCTCCCAAAAAAATTTCTTTCTAAAATTCTCATGCTTTCCTCCCTTCAATTTAGCATCTTGAACAACTCCATCCCTCATTATCTATTCATCTCTTAGTTCTCAAGTTTTAGCCGCATCTAGTGTGCGTTTTCCTAATGGGGTTCTTCCCCTTGTTGTTCGAAATGGCAAGTGGTAGCAAAGGCGGGGCCGGTAGTGGTAGCTGTGGCGGTGGGAGCAGTGGCGGCACCGGCGGCGAAAGTGGTGGCAACGAAGATGGTGACGATGCAGATGATGATGATACCGACGAAGAAGATGACTAGGTATTCAAGGATATTGACGGTGCCAGTGACGGAGCCGGTGACGGCGATGACTCAAATTGGGCTCAGCCGGCTTGGGGTCCGATAAGGAAGGTAGATAGGGATGGAGCTTGGACTTATGGAAGTAATGTTCGACAAAACATGATCTCGGGGGACAATAGATTAGTAAGTGCTTTGGCACTAGAGTGGACAATAGATTTCTGCCTTGTGCGAATGTAGTGTCACTCACAGCAAGCATGCACCTTTGGAGAATTTGTTCATTTTATGATCTACTTCTATATTTTTCCTTAGCAATATCCCTTTCGATTATTCTAGTCTCTAGATTAGCATCTGGTACCTGGTTTTTGTGTTTCTGTATTTGGATAATTTTGGAGATTGAAGGGTTAGTACCTGGTCACCAATTCAATCCCAAATTATTAGTAGGCTTTATCTCTGTACTGCTAAGTTTATATTAATATAAATCTCTATGTTTCTGGGAAAAAAAAATCTTCTTTGTTAGAAAGTCGGTTTAGCCCAATAATTGTTATGAATAGCAAAACTAATGTCTAACCTCAAAAGTAGACTATATATGGCCTAAAAAGGAAAAAAAATTAAATTAAAAAAATAGACTTGTTTGGTTGCCTTTAATTAACTAATCTAATTAAAGTTACAAAATTAATCACAGCCAAACAAGGCCCTTATAAATGAAAACAACATAATAGCAGCTGGAATAATGATGGATTTGATTTTTTAACTTAGCTTTCTACTTATAATAAAGTAACGGGCTGATTCTCTATTTTGGGTTCAATTGGATTTTTTAACTAGTAGCGGGTTGATTCTTTATTTTGCGCTTAATGATGGATCTTCTATTAATCTCCCTAACAAACATCTCCTCCACAATTCGGTCCATACAGCTTTGAAATCTCACTTTGAATCTTTTAGCTTTTGACTTTATAATTGGGCTACTTGGCACCAAAATAACAATGTCTTGATCTTCACACTTGCAAGTTGCAATTTGTTTCCATGCTCGAATCAGATTGACAATCAAGGTATTTTGTAGTACCTCTGGTGAACAAAACTGATGGTTGTGCATCTTCATTTTCCCCTAAAAGTTGATCTGGTTTAATGTATCCACTGCAGGTTTAATGTACCACTTGTGATGCGGGTAGTAATCATAAATTCATAATATTAAGACGCAATCGTTTGTTTGCAGTTGAAGTCCCTTGCCTCCTAATGTATAATGCACTGCGATGCTTCTTTTGTCTTCACCCTTGTAGCTTTTTGGACAAAAAATTCCCCATCCTACTTGACTGGCCTTAGAGAACTGTGCAACCAAAATTCATCTAAGTTTGGCACATTCATGCCATTCTACTAGAGTTGAGCAAGATCTACTGAAAGATAGTAGTATAGCGTCACAAGGATTTAGCAGAAATGGAGATTAACGGACATATTAATAAGAAATGGATCCTATGGTCCTGACCAAAAAAAAAGAATAGGGTATGCTTTACTCTTATTGAAAAAGTGAGACTTGCTCTGACGTAAATTGTTGGTTTTAAGTTTGTGCACATTAGTGTTTACTCAATGAGGATTTGTCCTATTGTCTGAAAGTTTATGTTAGTTGTCTGATTCTTAGTTATGCCAAGTGCTTAACAGCCGTGTTGGATAGAAGGTCACGATGAGATGAAAAGGAGGGAGAGGACAATGAAATCCGGCATGAACCACGAATACTGCTTGGCCTACACCGGAAGAAGTGGAAGAAGTGAAGCATTGATGGACGCTGGGATTATGAGCTAGACAACAACAGCCCGGTGGAAGAAAAGGACCACTAGGGGACACTGGGATTGTGGCGGTCCCAAGGGTGGTATGCGGGTATTGTTGATTATTATATGAATGTTAAGAGGATAGAACTGAAAGGAAAATATGCAGTGGTATGAATTGAGTTTGGTATCTCAAGAGAGGTAAGATACAAAAGAATGAGGTTTCCGTTAGTTCAGCAGCTTCAACGGTCTTAAGTGTGTGTGACGATAAGCTTAATGTTATAAAAGGAATTGTATGTGTTTAGTCTCATGTACCAAGAGCGCGATAGAATACCCATGGAAAGGGAATGTGGGCATCATGTTTTTTTTTTTGTCCAAAAAAAAAGGCATCAGTGGTGTCATCATCGCTCCATCGGTCCAGGCCCCAGTCAATATCGGTTACATCCTGGCATTAGACCCTCCTCATAGGAGAGACCGCCCAACCGGGACACCAGCGGACACCCTCACCTGCTACGCGTCATAATACCGGGGAATCACCGGGCTCAACGGCCAGCACCCCACCGTGTGGAAGGCCATATTCGGCCGCATCACACTGTGGGGAGACCGCCCAACCGGGACACCAGCGGACACCCTCACCTGCTACGCGTCATAATACCGGGGAATCACCGGGCTCAACGGCCAGCACCCCACCGTGTGGAAGGCCATATTCGGTCGCATCACACTGTGGGGCTTGACTGGAAGTGCCGGGACTCGAACCCGAGTCTTAAAGATGGCAGGTTGAAGGACTTGCCACTGGGCCACCACCCCGTGGATGTGGGCATCATGTTTGTCCTTTGTAATTATGTTTTTTTAGAGAATACAATAGGCGATAATTCGGCTAGCTGGTGATTGCAATTGCTGGTCCGACATGACTTCGCGGGTGTTGCTTGTTGCATCCGGCTTTTAGCCTGGGGAATCGGAATCCTATTCTTTTGGTGCGAGAATGAGATGCTTTCGATTCCGAGAAATTAATTAATTAATTCTTATATTAATTAGAGTAATCTTTTAAAGTAATAGATTAATCTTTTAATTAATTCGCAAAAATAGATCTATCATTTCATGAAATTCCATTCCCATTTAGAAGTTAATATTTTCCATTTCAAAATCTTAACATGACGACGTTGCTCAACATATACAATAGACCTTTTTATTTTATTTTTTTTCCTGGGAAACTCTTATTATGCGTGGACCATCATCGCATCAGTCGCAGATTATCCCTCTACTTTTTTGCATCTTTATGATCTGGACGCAGTAACCTTTTGACCTGCATGCAGTCTGCAGCCATTTCCCACCAACGAGTATCTTATAATAAAAATAACTAGTGTGATTCGGGAGCATCTGCTTTTATGGGTTCATACGCTACGGCTACGCTTGGAGTTGGGGATCAGATTCTATAGCATTTCAGGGAACGCCATTTTTTACACAATGTGGAAGCACATATAGTCCTGGGCATCTAACAATAAAAAAGCATGGGGGCCTAATGATATTCAAACTTATTCATGCTTGTAGCAATGATTTGCCAACCCCATTGGCGTAAACGGCTTTCCAAACCCCCTTTCTCGTTTCAACTCCGAACTTGATTCACTCTTTTCTCTTTTGCGTCATTCCCTGAAACTTGTCAGGTTGCTCATCAGCTCTTAGCCCAATTTCTCATTCCAGTTATTCATCATCATTTTGCATAAGCTCAATATCCTCGACGTGGCAATATAAATAATGCCACAACTTGGTTTCACTCCCATGTAAGACAAACAGTACACAGACTTCTTTTGAAACACAATAGAAGCAGCGAACTGAACCGGCATTAAAACGGTGAAGTTGTAATAACACCCACTTCTCTCGAGTTGTGGCCTAAAATTGAATCAATGCCAACCGTCAGTCAGTCACCAAAGAATACATGAAATATATATCCACTGCTGAACAGCACAAGCCCATGGTCTGGTGGTTGACGGACCAATCCATCTCTCAAGACTCTCATAGCAAGAGGAATAAAAACTAAACAAACAAATTAGAATTAACGGGGATATAACAGTCACACCCATCCTATCATTCAAAATGGTAGTAAACATAAATTAACATCCATCGCTCGCATCAACAAGAAGTTTTCCATGTTTGTTTTCTCTTCCGTCTGAACGAACAAAATAAAATGTTTCTCAGAGGAAGCAAAGAAAAAGTTGTTCTCCGTGTTTTGGCGCTTAAAACCCCACCTCCCCCCCCCCCCCAAAAAAAAAAAAAAAACAGAAAAAAAACGGCCACTTATAAATAGATAAAAGGCCTGCATTACCATGCCATGCCACTTATAAATAAAAACCTGGAAGCCCTCCCCTCTGCTTGGCGCGCGTCCTCTCCATCTCTGTTTCTGTCTCGACACATATACGTACTTCACAAATGCTCCCCAGTTTTTGTCCATCTCTTCTTACTCATTACTATTGATCTCCTTTTTGCATCCCCATAATATCCTCTAATAATAATGATAATAATGTCCTTTTTCACACACTAATAAAACTCATGACCAAAACCATCATCCTCCTCCTCCACCACCACCACCTCCGCCTTCGCTATGGTAACCACCACGACGCCGTCCCACAAGCCGACTCACCAGACGGGCCCCGCTCGCCGCGTTCTCATCGTGGGCAACTACTGCCACGACGTCCTCATCCAGAACGGGGCCGTCAAGGCCGAGTCCCTCGGCGGCGCCGCCTCCTTCATATCCAACGTCCTCAATGGGATGTCGGTCCCTTGTAATCTGGTCGCCAAAGTCGGGCGGGATTTCAAGTACGCGATCAACCACGTCCCCATCCAGGTCCCCTGCTCCAAAACCACGGTGTTCCACGCCTATTTCGATCTGGGGGAGGACCGGAACCAGGATCGGGTCCTGAAACGGGTCTGCGCGTGCGACCCGATCCGGCCCCAGGATCTCCCGGATGCCCGGTTTGATTTCGGGATGGCCGTCGGGGTGGGTGGGGAGATATTGCCCGAGACGCTTGAGAAGATGCTCGATATTTGCGACGTCGTCTTTGTGGATATTCAGGCATTAATTAGGGATTTTGATGGGGTTGATGGCACCGTGAAGCTTGTTAATTTGCAGGAAACGGGGTTTTACCCTTTGCTGCCGCGGATTGGGGTTTTGAAGGCCTCGACGGAGGAGGCCGTTTACATGGATGTGGAGGAGGTGAGGAAGTGGTGCTGTGTGGTGGTGACCAATGGGAAACAGGGGTGTAAAGTGTGCTGGAGAGATGGGGAGTTTGGGGTTTCCCCTTTCTTAGCAAATCAAGAGGATCCTACAGGTGCCGGGGACAGTTTTCTGGGCGGATTTGTGGCCGGGTTGGTTCAGGGGTTGACCGTTCCCGACGCTGCTTTGTTGGGGAATTTGTTTGGTTCCCTTACCGTCGAACAAATTGGATTGCCAAAGTTCAACCCGAGGTTGCTTCAGGTTTGTTTCACTACATGTTACTCTTTCTCTTTCGTTGTTGAGGTTTCATTTTGGGTGCCTAGCTCTTTGTTGTTTATATTGTTGTGCAACCCTTGGAGAAAGTTGGAGAAAGACCTGCAGTTTTAACAGCATTATTTAAATGGCGAATACGATTTATATTACGCATGCTCAAAAACGAAGGTTGGCTGGAAACTTGTGCATTTGAACTTTGTAATCACTCTCCTGGCTGTCGAGGTATCCTATCCTTAAACTCTAAAGTGCAAATATTGCTCGCCATGACAGTTTTAGATCATTTGGCTCGTTCTTACTGTATCTGGTTCTCTAATGGAGACTGGAAATGAAAGCCTATCTTGTTGGGTTGCCAACATTTCTCATGGGCATGGGTACCCTAGGTATTAATATGGTTTTATAACTTGATGAAAAATATGAGACGGCTCCTTTTGAACATGAAACAGCTGTGCTGAAAGTTTAGGTTACTGGATTCAAATACTGAAAAATCTTCATAGGACTGTTAGTTGTGTTGTTTCTATCAGCTTTATGTTATGATTAGAATAATCGAGTTATTTGTGATTGTCCTCATTCTCATTTATCCATTAGAGCTGTTTATAAATCAAGATTTTGATAAAGCAATTTGATGAAGTGTTACAAAGACACTCAATCCTAGGTTGCTTTTTTTGGTCAGTGATGTCTTAAGCTGTGGCAAATAGATGATGGCACATATAGCAGTGCTGGAGAGTTCGATGTTTTGTGCTTTCTATTGTGAGATAGTGGTATATGATAATTTGGCTTCTGTATAGACATATTGTTGAAGTTTATGCGTGCCTGCAAAGATGAAGTTGTTTTATGGGCCTAGATATTGGATGATGAGCTAGATAACATAATATTTTTGGAGGAGAAGACTTGAGCAAAGATAACGAGATTCCAATTGTTTGCCTTTCTCTGGCTCAATCAGAAATCTATTGTTGCAGCTTTCCGTCATTGGAAGAATTGATCCTTTTTTCCGAGAATATCCTCTTCCTTCTGTGGATGTGATACTTATACTATGATCAGCCGTATTTTAATTTTAAAAACCAGCTTTACTGAATTTATATAGTTTATGTATAAGCCTTTACTGCTGTAGACTTCTGACATCATCATGGTTAGTTACCAGGACCGCCTCCTTTTTAACTCATTATTTTGCAATGCCTTTAAGTATGATGCTTTTTTGAAACTTTTAGAATGGAGATCCATGGAGAGTTCCACAGATGACCTGGAAACCTCGATGAAACAAATGATCCCTTTTTGTTCTGAAACTCGATATTTCATAACTCATTATGTTTAGTGAACGACCAATATTAGTGCCGCAAAGTAGGAAACGGGCAATTCTGCAGGGGCGATTCTACTTGTGGTGCAGCGTTACCTCCATTGATGTTTATCCAAGAGGGTCATGTGTTTGATCCCAGTGGTGGATGGGGTTAGGGGGGACTTCGGGTTGTTTTTTTCTGATGTACCAAAAAAAATATTCTGCAGTGATAACATAAAACATTTGGTTGTTTATACTCATGGCAGCCTGATCACCTTTTGCTTTCTTCTTCCAGAGCATGAAGGATGAGGTGCAGCGAAGGAAAATGCTGTATTTGAACTATGAAAGCGGTGATAATGGGCTGTTGTTCGTGAAGCCAGCAGGGCATGAAGATTTTCATGCTTCACTCAACGCTGCAAAATTGCGATACCCTTGTTTGATTCGAGGGTGTCAGTGTGATTGTCAGAGTTCCCCCACCGTAGTGAAGCAGAGTAATCTGCCCCTTTGCACTGGGGAGCCTAACTTAGTTAATCCTGTGTATGAAGAACAGATTCAAACAGTTGAGGGAAAGCCATGAAGAGTATAATATGCCAAACGGCACCGTGCTTTGACCCAGTTCTTTTTCTTGTAACAAATAAATTGCTAGCGTAGATATACTGAACTTTCATTTCGAGTTGCTCATCTGGTCCACGAAGTCATTACCAATTTAAACCTGTGAATGGTTCCAAACTGGCTAGTAAAAGTTCCCAGGGATCTAAATCCAATGTAAGAAATGAAGACTAACTTTAAAATAAAAATTTCACGAAAGTTTCTCTCTCATGACTTTGTATCTCACAAGATTTTCTTCCAAAAATTTTGTTCCTTTAACGAATTTTCACGAAAAGTTCTCGTGGAAATAAGTCTCTCTTTCCTTATGATCACTGAATTCTTCGCTTGTCTTCTCTAATGCCTTCTCCAACGCTTATTGATATTACGAGGGGTTGCTCGAGTGAAAGCTTTTCTGGTTATGGACTTAAAGGCAACTGGTTCTCCCCCTGGTATCCCGGCCAGTCCACTTTTAAGGACATCAAAGACACCAGACTAAATCCAGTTCGACTCGGGTGGCGCATCTAGGTAATGGTGGGTGAGTCTCTCAATTGAGGTTTTCTGAACTCGAACCCGAGACCTCGCTTAAGCGGAGCAAGTTGCTTAGTTCTCCCTAATCCTATTACAATCATTACTTTTCTGGTTGTGGACTTAAAGGCAACTGGTTCTCCCTAATCCTAATTCAATCATTACTGTTGCTCAGAATTTCAAGAGGATATCTGTTGCTATTCCATTTCTTACTCTGCTGAAGTTATTAACACAAGAAGGTCTTTTTTGAGTTACCTTGCTGTGCAATTGGCAAACCATTGCATGTTGATCAGGACTATTCTAAGCTCTTTAAGGGTGATTGTGTTAATATCTATGTTGAAGTTGATTTTACGAAGCCCTTGAAGAATGAGTTGGTTGTAAATTTGCATGGTGAGACAGTTACAATTGAAGTTTCTCATTCATAGAAGCCGCAACATTGTAATTTCTACAAAGGTAGGCGACTTCATGAAATTGCTTGAGCTAAAAAGAAGTCAGCCATTAAATGGATTCAGAAAGCACGCTGTGTCCCACTTATTTTAGCTATTGCTACTCCATGCATCTAGTTCTTTTGCTATGGTTTTTGGTTTAGAAGTTGATAGCGCTCTTGTTCCAAATGATGTGGTTTTTCTTCCTTATACCTCATCTAAGGTTGTTGGTTTTGAGCGTGTTTCTATTGTTTTGAGTCAAGTGCATTTTGCTGTGGATGCCAAATTACAGTCCAATGATGCTCATTCTACTTCTATAAACAGGTCCCAGCCAGTATCAGGTTCCTTTCCTCCTGCTACTCTCAATCCTAAGAAGACTAGAATTGCTTTGGCATGTGTAGCTATTATGGTACCCTGGCAAATGGGTAAAAAAGTTTTTCTTCTCCCTTCACTTTTTTGTTTTCGCATTTGTTGTCCCTCTTCTTTTTTTTTCACTCTTCATGTCCCTCAACTCTTGAATTACCAGGCCACCATGTCCTTTTGACCCCTGCAGTCGGTAGATCACCGTAGTGTTGACACGTGTCTGTGGGGCTGTTGATTGCCAATTTTTATTCTTTTTCCCTTTTCTTTTTTTTCTAAGTTCTTAATAACCATATTTTCTTATAAAAAACTAAAACTTGTAGAAAATAATAAGTTTTATGCGTTAACCAAGCAATAATTACCTCTTAGCAATTAATACACATTAAAGTTTGATTTTGTGATTGTTAAAGGAAAACAGAAAAAGGAACACCATCACCAGAACCACACCTTCCTCCACCATTAGAACCACACACTCCTCCACCAGGGCCGGAGCTCGCGCCGCCGCCGCCGCCACTGAGTTAAGCCGTCGTGCCGCTCCTTCCTTCCTCTTCACTTTCTTTTCTTTTTTCTGTTTTCCTCTTTTATGCTTTCTCAATAGGGAGCGGGCGATGGTGAGAAGGCGGCGTTGTTCTCTTTGAGTTCGAGGATGGGTTGAAGAAGGAGCCAGGGGAAGGAGATACCGACCGCTTGTCGCCCTTGTAGACTCTCAATTTGAAGTGCTTACTGTTCGCGTTCCCCTTTTGTCTCCGTCGCCCACCTACTCCCCCATTCCTCAGAAACCCCATCATCGCCGCCATCTGAAGGTCCTTCAAATTCATGTGTGAACTAAACTGCACAACTGAAGGTCCTTCAAAATCCTTCAAAATCATCAAATCCCAAAAACAAAGGGATTAGTGATGAATTCTTCTTCGTTTTTTTTTTTGTCAAAGGCACAAGAAAACTGGGGCTTTAAGATGTTACAAGTATTCGTCAAGAAAACACAGTAGCACTACAAGTTTTTCTTTTTCTTTTTAACAACGAAAAACAGAGACAAGGAGAGACAAAGACAGGCCAATATGGGTTGCAACCAATTGAAGATCAAGAACGAGGAGTCGTGTCACGATGTAAGGAGCGGAAGCAACACATGAAAGAGGCGGTCTCTTCCCGGAATGCCTTCGCTGCTGCACACGTCGCCCACGCTAAGTCACCAAAGAAACACCGGCGTCGCCCTCAACGACTAAGCCAGCAGCGAATTCCCACACCCCCAACACCCCTCCTTCACCCTCCTTCCCTTTCCTCCTCCACTACCCTCCCTCTCACGACGGCCGATGAAGCCCCTTTCCCTCCCCCGCCACTCACCACCGTCCTCCCGTCCCTGCCGCCCTTACAATTCCAGCCGCTGCAGCGTGTGGCAAGCATGCAGGAGATGAAGATCCAGAAGGAGGGGAAGAAGACGGTGATGGCCCCACCATCAACGAGGAAGAGGACGGCGAACGGCTGATTTCAACGAGGAAGAGGACGACAGACCTTGCTTGTTTAGTGAACATGCCCCACCTTTTTTGTAAATAGATATATCTCATTTTAATAATGGTTTTAGAAATTTAATTTTTAAAAAAGGAAAAAATGGTTAGAAAACGTTCAGAATATTGAGTGGAAAAAATACACCAACTGGAGTGGGCCCCACGGATACATGTCAGCCTCACACGCACCAACCGGTTGTTGGGGGTCAAAAGGACATGGTGGCCCGGTAATTCAAGAGTTGAGGGACATGAAGAGTGAAAAAAAATGAAGAGGGACAACAAATGCGAAAACAAAAAAGTGAAAGGACAAGAAAAACTTTTTTACCCTGGCAATTGGACATAAGTCGAAGCAAGGCAAAGGTGCAAAAATAAAGTTTTCCCATGTTTCTCCATCTCTTTCTATTTGATGAAGTGGTGCCTAGGTTCGACAAAAAAAAAAAAAGAAGTGGTGCCTAGGGAATGTGGGAGTCTTAAAACAAAAAGAGGTACTTAATTGTTGTATTAACTGTTTTCAATTGATGTGATGCATCTTGTTGAAACTAAGGTTCAGTTTGAACATTTTTTAGAGATTAGGAAAACTTTCTTACCTCAGTAGTGGAGTTTTGTTAGCTTCTAAACTCATGCTCGATTAGGGCACATTTGGTTGTTTTGGACTGATAAGATAGATATAATCGTTGTTACACCTTCTGCCCAAGCTTTGCACAGCTCAAACATTTGTCGTAGCTAATGAATAATTTAGTTGCTTTAAGTTTTGCTTTAGTGGTGGGCTCTCAATATTGTTAAGAGATTTCAATATTATTCCCTCTACCTCAGAATTTACCTCATCTACAGCTCATTTGTCTACTGATATTGCTCATTTTAAAATTTGTTTGATTGGTATTGGTTATTTGATCATCATTTTCCTGGTTTTTTATTTACCTGGTCAAATCAACAACTTGCTAATCCATTTTCAACAAGCTTGACCGCTTTCTAGTTATTGTTGATTGGTTCTCAATATTCCCAAATAGTTTAGTAGATTTCTTCATTCTTGGGATCTCTGATCACTGTCCTATTTTCTTTTCTTCCAGTCCACTCGAGTCCTCAGCCATTCAAGTTTTGTAATTGCTGGACTTCGCATCCAAAATTTCTTTCTCCTGGATCTTATTCTTGGTCTCTTCCATTTGTGGGCTATTTTATGCTCAAACTTTGATAGAAACTAAAAACTTTGAAATCTGATCGTAGAAAACTGCATCGTGTTGCATTTAGTGATTTTTCTAGTAAGGTTACTCTTATTGAACAAGTAATTCATTCAGTGTAATCTTAGGTCTTTTGCTTGTAAGGTAGATTTTAAGTTATTAATTCTTAAGCAGAGCCATCTCACGTAGCTGAGGAATCTTTCAATAGGTAGAGATCCAAAATTTCTTAGTAATCTTGTAAAGACTCCAATACTCGATTCTTCCACAATGTGGCTAAAGTGAGGAAGACTAAGAACACAATTAGAACTCCCCTTATGCCTCTAGGTGTCCTCTAGTAAGATCTAAAGCAGATTGAGGTTGTACTTGTAAAGTTTTATTCTAATTTTTAGATTTTACTCTATTATGCTTTTTTACTCATGTGTTTGATGCTGAGATAAATTATGCCATGCTTTCCTTAGGAAATAACAAAGCCTCCGGATCGAATGACTATATTTAAATATGCTAATCTATTGTTGTTGTTGATGTTATTGCGACTGTTAAGAAATTTTTTTATTTCAGGTAAGCTATTGAAAGGGTTCAATTTATCTTCAATTTAGTAAATTTAGTCCTTTTTGTTTCTTTAGATTTTCTTGAAAAGAATGGAAAAAGGTAAGAAGGAGAAGGAGGAGGAGAAGGAAAAAAAAGACCAAACATTTGAATAGGGGAAGAGAAAAGGAGAAGGGTATACACATACCTTGCAGGCATGGACATGTGCCTGAAATTTACTCAAGCTTACATTTTCAAAGCTTGTCTTGCAGGTGCTGCACGTGTAATTGCTCTTCGTGTTCTCTGACTTCTTTTTCCCAACCATTTATATTTGAGTTTGAGCAAGTGAATACAGAGGAGAAAAAAAAAAGTGATGAAGAGAGGAAGCATAGAGGGGGATTTGAAGTGGAGTGGAGGGGAGTGGAGTGGAGGGGGGGTTATATTGACTCCACCCCATCGCATCACTCCATTATTTTATAGCAGAGGGCAACAATAATACAAAGTTGTAGCTCTATTTTTGTTACCATTTTGATGATGCTCTCAAGCTTAGTCCATTCACATGCACGCAATGTGGACAGGGGAGGGAAAGGAGGAGGGAGATTTAGATTAAACTCCAACTTCTTCTGTTTTCAGATTTCACTCTATTATGCTTTTTTGTTGATGTGTCTGATGCTGAGATAAAATATGACATGCTTTCCTTAGGAAATAACAAAGCCCCAGGATCGAATGGCTATATTTAAATATGCTTAATCTATTGTTGGTGTTGACGTTATTGCGACCGTTAAGAAATTTTTTTACTTCAGGTAAACTATTGAAAGGGATCAATTCTACTATCTTCAATTTAGTTCCCGAGATCCTTAATACTAAGAAAATAAATAATTTTTGTCCCATTGCTTGTTGCTGAACTCTTTATAATTATATTTTTACTACCCTTGCAAACTGACTTAAGAAAATGTCTTCATTTTATTATTAGCAACAACTAAATAACTTTTATTCATGATAAGTGCATTGTTGACAACATTTTGCTTGCAAATGTATTGGTTCACAATTACCATAAAGTTGAATTGCTAAGTAGATGTGGATACGACAGAACTAAGCTAGAACCACTTTCGAATCAATAGTTGTCCCTGACCCTAAATTCAATCAATCGGATAGTTTAGCAATAGTAACCCTTCACCTCCTAAACTGTAAGGAATAGGCAAAAAAGAGTGCAGAAATTTGCAAGGAATTGAATGAAATACCACAAGCAACTTACTTGATAAGTAGAATTCAATCCGTAGTATAAAATTAGCAAGAATCATTCGTCCTGATAATGGCTCTGGCTCTCGTTTTGACGTGAAAGAAACACACAAGTGTCCTGAATATTCCTCTTGTATTAATCTAAAATAATAATATCGATACCAACACCTATTATACTAAAAATCAATACTCACCCTAATGGACTTGGACTTTGACTTTGTAAAACAAACACTAATAAAAAATTTGTCCACTCATCCTAAGTCGGCAACAAATATTAATTAACCATGGTGTTGTCGACTTAGCCCAAAACAATAAGCCCCAAGTCAAGTCGGCTAATGGACAAACAATGACCCAATGTTGTCAATAAATATTAAAATTCAGCCAACTCTAATTAATTATATTGCCCAATGTCGGCAATAAATAATAAAATAAGAGAGCTTTCGAGTATGCATGAGTAATCAAATGAAATAAAGCAGCTCGATAAGATCCCATACCTAAAGCTAACATCATATAACCCAATTGCGACAATGTAGAATAGGCTAAACATCTTTTAATATCTTTCTGAGCAAGAGCTAAACTAGCTCCTAAAAATATTGTTATTATACCTATCCAAATTATGAAATTCATTATGTAAGGTATGACTAGGAAAAGAGGAAGAAGTCGAGCTACAAGAAAGATTCCCGCGGCTACCATAGTAGCTGCGTGTATTAGAGCGGAAATCGGGGTGGGTCCTTCCATGGCATCTGGTAACCATACATGAAGGGGGAATTGCGCGATTTAGCAATTGCACCTAAAAACAAAAGGAAGGCGAACAAAGTCAAAAAGAAAGGGCTAAATTCATCACCAAAAATGAAAAACTTTAATTAATTAAAAAGTCAGCTCATAGTCGACTCCTCCAATGTGTGCACATACTTAGGTCTCTCCTTAAGTTCCTCTCTGAGCTTGTTCTTCTTGTCCTCTTAAAGTTCTTGGAAAAATCAGAGGTTGTATGAACATTCGAACTTGATCTTTCAGCTTGTTACCGCGTGACCTTGTTATTGGACCCGTTGGCGTGGACAAGCCTCCATTGTTGCCTTGGTGAGTTGCATCAAATGTACTCAGAAAATTGATCTAATGAAGATGTTTGATTCAATGGATTGGGATTTCCTATTAAATGTATTCAGTGCAATGGGATTTGCTACTTTATTTATTAGTTGGCTTGAAGTGTGTTTCTCTGCTGTAATATTTTCCATTTCTATCAATGGTTCTGTGTGTTGATATTTCAAAAGTGGTAAAGGGATGTGGTAGGGTGACCCTTTTTACCTTACCTCTTTGTCATTTTGTTGGAGATTCTTTTCTATTTATTAATTAAAGTTACAAATAAAAATTTCCTACCTTATAATCCTAATTGTTCCTAAGTTCAACTTTCCCCTTTGTGTTTTACTGATGACTTAATGGTGTCTTCTAATCGGAGTATCAAGGCTATTGAGGCTGTCACTCGCATTTTTAAGGAATTTTATCTCCTCTCAGGGCTTTAATTTAATCTCACAAAGAGTTTTTTTTATCAGGAAATGCATATTCTATTAATGTTGAGAAACATCATGGTACAAAAGATTAGCGAGCTGAGGAGGGGGCGCCCTCACCCAGTGGGGGGGACATTGCTTTCTCCTTGCCGCTTTGGACACCCAGCCCGCACAACAGTTTACAGCACGCTTACAAAAAGCAAATTGAAATTTTTTTGCAGAAATACAATATCTAATATAAAAAATGATAGACCTAATGTTGACAAGAATAGGTGTAACATCACACAGAGCATCGATCGTAATCTTAGAGTCAGTCTCAAAAAGGACTTGACGAAATCCCCTAGTAATGGCTAGAAGGATCGACTCTCTCATGGCCATTGCCTCAGTAGCTATGGCAGAAGGGCAGCGTCTCACTAGGTCTAGGCCATCAATAACATTTCCCAAACTATTTCTGCAAATAATTCCCAATCCAGCAGGAGACGATGCCGAGGAGAATGACGCTTCCGTGTTGATCTTGATCCAGCCAGGATCGGGTGGTTTCCACACCTCCTCCCCCATCTCCAATAAATCAAGTGGCGGATCAAGTTGGGGTATGAAGGGAAGCTTAAATGTATCCAACTCGCAGCATTTTCTGCATATTGCCAAGATGGCAGAGTGTGGCTCAGGACTCTTATCCTCAGACTATCATTCAACATGTTGCCTGGAATTTCTTGCATCTATTTCCACCACCAGAGAGCAAAGGATGGAAAGCTGTGTTTCTCAAGTCTGTAGTGGAGATCAGACCTAAACCATGTGGCTTGTGCATAAGCACAAAAGAAGAGCATATGCTCTAGGGACTCCTCTTCCTCACCACAAATTGGGCATTTGATGTCCATCTCCATTCCTCTCCTACACAGATTCGCATTAACCGCAACAACATTATGCATGAGCCTCCACACAAAATTCTGTATTTTTGGAATCAGTTTTAGCTTCCAAATGGATAACAAACCGCCTCCGGAAGAACAAAAGAGGAGTGGGCATTTCTCAAGTGCAGGTTCTGGTCAGTTTCCACTAACCGACAATATCCAGAGCGAACTGTATAGGAGCCAGTCCGGTGATAATGCAAAACCATTACATTAGGAACTTCAGGGGCAGGAACAATGGCTGTTATCATGTCTCTTTCCTCCAGCGTGAATAACTGATTTAGCTCATCTATCTTCCAACGTCGACCATCTTGTGACAGAAGAGTGTGAGCTGATTTAAGTTGCTGGTTAGGTAGATGAGAAACTAGTGAGAATAAAAGGCTCCATGGGAAGCCATTAGTCTTGCCAGATCATGATGGATTTACCATTCCCCATGTCCCATCTCATGCCACTTTGGAGGAAGCCTCTACCCTCAAAAAGACTAGACCATAGCCAAGAAGCTCTGGGTCCTTTCTTAGCTCGCCAAAAGGTGGTCTGAGCAAAATATTTTCCTTTCAAGATCGGTGCCCATAATGAGTCCGGTTCCAAGAAGAGGCGCCAACATTGTCTAGTAAGCAGGGCAAAATTGAACATTCCCAAGTCACGAAAACCCAGCCTACCAACTGCTTTCGGGAATGCAATTTTTTGCCAAAAAACCCAGTGAATCTTGTTACAGTCACTACTTTGTGCCCAGAAAAATTTAGCGATCATGCTTTGAATTTTGTTAATTGTAGACACAGGCAATCAAAATAGGGCAATAATGTAAGAGGGGATGGCTATAAGTACAGCCTTAATCATGACCTCCCGCCCGGCCTGAGAGAGCAACTTCTATTTTCAGGTGTCAATCTTGACCTTGACCCTCTCTTCCATAAAACGAACAGCTTGTACTTTAGATTTACCGTAGTGAGTTGGTAATCCGAGATAGGTACCACTATGGCCCTTAATTTGAATCTGAAGCAAATCTAATACTTCCTTTTGTACCACATCAGGGGTGTTAGGGCTGAAAGCAATTGAGCTCTTTGTAAGATTGATGTCTTGCCCAGAGGCTTTACTGTAGGTCCAGATAATGTCTTTTAGGGCTCGGGCCTCTTGGACAGTAGCGGATCCAAAGACCAAAGTATCGTCCACATACAATAAATGTGTCAAAGGCGAGCAACATCTTGTTAACTTGTAGCCCTGAATCCTGCCCTCAGTTTTTGCTGCTACAAAAAGATAACCAAGTGCTTCCGAAGCCAAAATGAAGAGGTAAGGAGATAGAGATTCTCCTTGCCTCAAGCCTCGGTGTCTGGGAGGGAGATCCATAAATGAGGACCTGGTAGGTAACAGAGCAAACACACTGCATTATCAGTTTCACCCAAATAGAGGAAAACCCAAAATGTAGGAGCACAGCTTGAAGGAAAGTCCACTCAAGACGATCATACGCTTTGGAAATATCCAGCTTGATAATCATATTAAACCGCCGCCCTTTCTTACAACACTTAAGGGAATGAAAAGCTTCATGAGCTATGTAGATGTTATCTTGTATACATCATCCCGGTACAAAATCTGTTTGTGTGTGCAAAACAAGATTAGACAGGAGAGACTTGAGGCAGTTTACACAAACTTTGAATATGATTTTGTATAGAAAATTGCATAATCCGATTGGGCAGTAATGGCTCATGCATTCAGGGGCAACAGTTTTTAGAATAAGGGTGATTAAAGTTTGGTTCAGACTTTTGAACAACCTTCCAGATTGAAAAAAGGCTCTCACCACCCAAGAATGTCATCCTTCAGAATGGGCCAGAATTTTTGGAAGAACAGCCCTTGGAACCCATCTGGCCTAGGGGTTTTGAGGGCTCCCATAGAAAATGTGGCAAGCTTCACTTCATCCTCTGTAACCGGCCACATCAGGTACCCATTCATATCAGCAGTAACCAGGTGAAGTATATTATTGAGGGCGTCATCTAGAAGCGGTGGCTGGTCCGAGTTATAGATTCGTCTAAAATAGTCAACCACTTCATTTTCTATATCACCATTTTTCTCTAACCAAACACCTCGTTCAGACCTCAATCTGCATAATCTATTTCTTTATCTCCTCTGTATCGTAGATGCATGAAAAAACGAGGTGTTATGATCCCCAAAATAGAGCCTCCGAACACGGGACCTCTACTGCCAATACATTTCCTCACATTTCCATGCATCCTCCAAATTTTCCACAAACCTTTTCTCATGCGCCACAATTTCATCCGTATAAGGTAGGTCATGTAAATCGTTTAAGGCTTTGACCAGAGATCGAATTTGTAATCGAGCATTCTTCTGCTTTTTCCAGAAATAGTCCTTCAACAGATTCCTGGTAGTTCGCAGTTTGAAGACAGTTTTGGTTTGCGCAGTACCATGAACATTTGAAGCCCACGTTTGATTCACAATCATTGAGCATTGGTTGTTCTCTAACCACCCACGTTCAAATTTGAACATTCGCCTGACCTTAGATTGCTCTTCCAAGAGCAGTAGGACCTAAGTCTGATAATCCGACCCAATAAGGCTCTCGTGGATGATCAGGGCCGAGGGAAATAACAACCTCCAGTTCACATTCCCAACACCACGGTCAATCCTGGAAGTGATGGAACACGAGCCTGACCTCCTATTTGACCAGGTATAAGGACTTCCCTTAAAATGTAAATCCGTTAAGTCCAAATCTGTCATAAAATCCACAAAATCCTGCAGCTGGGATAGCCGCGGCATACGACCACCTTGCTTCTCTTTCCCAAAAAAAACCAAATTGAAATCCCCCATCAGGAGCCAGGCCATATTCCTGGGTTGTAAACGCTTAAGCTTATTCCAAAAACCGGGACGGTCTCTTCTATTTGGGGGGCGTAAATGTAACGCCCCGAATTTTCATAACTCAATTTATAGAATTTTTTTCGAAATTTTTATTCTAATTTTGCCCTCGGTGTGTTTCCGGGTTTTTGGTTGTGGAAATTAATTATTTCCCTTGGAAATGTTAATTTTAAGTGGGTATTATAGGGTGTTCGAGTTTTGTCGGGTTTGAGAACCTGTTTCGGGGTGAAACGGGGTTTATCATAGTTTTAATTGAAACTACGTCGTTTTAACTAAGGGAAAGGGAAAGAAAAAAGAGAAAAGTTTGACCAGGAAGGGCAGGTTGACTGCGCCTAAGCCAAACGACGTCGTTTTGGCTCGGGCGGGTCAAAACCCTAAGCCCTCTTTCCTTTTTCTTTCCTTCTCTTTAATACCTTTTTTGGTACCTGTGTTGTTCTTGATTATCACAATTCATACTTGTGTTTCAATTTGGTCACATTTCATCCCTCAATTAAGTCTTATTGGCCTAATTTGGTTATTTTGACTATTTTACCCCTAAAATCAATGTCGTATCAGTTTTTTCACCCTGATTCTTCACCTAACCGACCTAAAACCCGGTAGATACCCAAAGCCTAATCGAAACCCAACCCGAACTGGACATTTTTTAATTATTATTTTTCTTTTTATTTTATTTTATTTTATTATTTTCTTTTTTCCAAAAATTTTAATTCTAAAAATAGATATTTCTTTTCGTTCTAGTAATCTGCAATCTATTTTTAGTTTTAAAAATAGATATTTAGATTATCGGGTGAGAAGGTGTTTGGGTCGAAAAGAAACTAGATTGCAGATTACTAGAACGAAAAGAAATATTTATTTTTAGAATTAAAATTTTTAGTAAAAAGAATAATAAAATAAAAAGAAAACAAAAAGTAATAAAGATTGTCTAGTTCAGGTGAGGTTTCGGTAGGCTTTAGGTATCCACCAAGTTTCGGGTCGGTTAGGTGAAGAATCCGGGTGAAAAAACTGATACGTCATTGATTTAAGGGGTAAAATGGTCAAAATAATAAAATTAGGCAAATCAGACTTAATTGAGGGATGAAATGTGACCAAATTGAAATACAGGTATGAATTGTGATAATCAAGAGCAACACAGCTACCAAAAAAGGCATTAGTCCTCTTTTCTTTTTCTCTTCTCCCGCCGCAGCTCTCTCTCTTCCTCTCCCACGATCTTCTTCCGATTTCCCTTCTCTCAAATCGTGAGTTTAATGGCTCAAAGCCAGACTCTTCCCTCTCTTAATCCCTTTCTTTTCCTTCTTTTCTTCTGCTCTTTCCTTTCTGGTTCACCCCCACTCTTCTCCCTCACACAAACTCGTCGCCACTACCTTCAAATTGCCGCCGCGCTGCCGCCTGCTTCGAGTCCTCGGTAAGTACCACTGACCCCTCGTTTCCTCTTGTGCTCTTCCTTTGTTGGTTGCTTCGTGTGTGAACTTACCCGATTTGGGTTTTTCTTTTTTGTGGTGGTTGTGTTGTCTCGGGTTGGATTGGCGGCGCGTGTGTGTTTTGGTGGTGGTTTCCGGTGGGCGTACGGGTTGTGTTGTGGGGTTTTTGGCCTGCGATGCTTGCTGGTGGTTTATTCCGGCAGAAGGAGGTGTGGATTTGTTGCTGTTCTACTCTATCGGATATATCCGGATTGGCACAGTTTTGCTTCCTGGTTTCCGGTTAGTTTTCAGTGTTAGCCTTGCGATTTAATTGCCTCTTCTGCGTTTTCTTTGAGTGATTCATTACTGGGTTGACTTCGGCAGTGAAATTTCGGGTTACATCGAGGATTGGAGGCTTGGGAGCTTGGATCCAACCTGGAATAGCGAGTTCGGTGAGTTCCTAATGCCATTTTCTTTCTTGCCGTTAAATGATTTCTTTTGGGGTTGTTGGTCTGGATGTTGATTGGAATCTGGTGATGGCAGTGTTGTTGTTTTCGTTTTTGGGCGGTTTGGTGAATTTCCGACGGGTTGGACGAAATCCGGTGAGGCCCGGGAATTTTTCCGGCGAGGACTCGGGTGCATTCCGGCGGACATGATTTCTTCCTCGGCTATATACGGTATTTTTCGGTTTAGTCCCTGTTGTGTCTTCGTACATAATTCATGGGATATTTTGAGGATATGTACATGTTAATTATAATGAGTTTAGTGGAAACCATGAGCGGGGAGTGAGTGTGTGTGGCCGGAAACTTACCGACACGGATAGAACTTTAGACCGATAACCTCTTGGGCTCGGGATTGACCTTAGAACGGAAACTAGGAAACCGGGCCCAAGTCCAACAACTGACTTGAGGATATCTTTCGGATTTAAGTAACGGGCTTATAAGCCCAATTTTATAATTGGATTTTTATGGACTTAAGGATGTGGGCCTTAGCCCCGGGAATCGATATTTGGATTTTAGATAGGCTTAAGCCCGGTGAACCCTAAGTCCTAATTTTTAGATTTATCGGTGAGGAGACATACCCCTTTTGGGCTTAGACCCTAAAATCACATAGTTGGATAGTTAGGGTTGGGCTTTACTCAGTTGAGCATATAATTATCATGCATGCACGGTTTGGTTTGTAATTGTTTTGTGATTATTGTGTGTGCCGGTATTCAGGTACGGGTAACACCTCGGGAGCTGGAGGATCTGTCTTGGGGAAAGCTCCACAGGATAACCGTCGTTGAGGTGACTTTATAAGTCTTTTTATGTTAGTTTGCATGTGCTTGTTGGTTTGGTTTGTCTGAGTTACATGCCTTGTTTGCTAACATGCCATGATCTGTATAGTGTGCCTATGTGTTACTATTTGTCGGATGAGCATGATTTGTTTTAATTGTTACGAGATATAACATGTGGTATGATTTTGGGTGGTCTGTATGATGTGTTGTGGGTTGGAAACCCGGATGCTTGCTTAAGTGGATAATTCACACAATCCTGATAAATCATAACTTATGGAACACATGAATCCTTAAGTATGAATAAGAATAATACACAATTAAAATATACTATTGTAGGCTGTTGACCGGTTGGTTCGAGCTTGAAGTGATACCCCTCGGGATTGCATGCGGGATAGCATGGTATATGCGGTTTAGCATATGGGTCTGTAATGACCGGTTCTACCTCCCTCCTTCTACCTCCCCCTTTCTACCTCCCTCTTTCTCTTTGTCTCTCTCTCTCTCTCTGTAATTGTATTTGGGATTATTGCCTGGTTATATTGGGCTTACGCCCTGGTTGTCTCATGAGACGGGACCGAGCTCGACGCACACAGTAGGGAGCCCTGAATAATAAATATAATAATAATAACAAAACACAATCAGATGTAAAACATGAAGTATCTGTTTATATGTTGTTGGCATGTTAGTACTGATTATTGTATGTTTGCTTACTGGTGCTTGTTCCTCTACTCACCTTTCGAGATTGCTTTGCACACCTATATAACTAGATTTATACTGCTCACTGAGTAGGCGACTCACATTATCGCCACCGTTGTTTTTCAGACCCTTAGTTAGCGTGCTGTTTTTTTTCCTTTCTGGAGTACGGACGCGGATATCCCAGCAGGTAGCTGTGCTTCTTCTCCCGGTTGGTCCATGGAGCCGACATGCACAACACTTTCTTCTCTTTGATTTTATGATGTTTTACCTTTTGCTGCATAGAAACTTGTTGAGATGTCGTATTTATCTTTACTACATTGTCGGCGGTTTGTCGAGTTTTGATTCATGATGTTGTTTTGGCGGATTTGCCAGGTTCGGCTTATGGTTTGATAAGTCAGTTTGTTTCTGTTCTTTTATGACACCTCAGTTTAATAAGTTTTATGGATAATGTTTTGACATCGGTTTACGTATCCCGGGTTTCAGGGACATTTTGGTAAATTCTTTTTATTTAATTATTTTATTTGTAAAATTGGGATATGGGCGTTTCAGTAAATACATGTAAAAAACCAAGAGTCCAGGGATTTATCATCTTCAATAAATAGGTGGAAGAAATTCTGACACTTTTCCAAGACAGTAACCTTCAAACAAGTGTTCCACCACAGGGCCAAGCCACCCCCAATCCCCACTCTGTCAACATAATCACCAAAATCAAAATTAAGAGAACGCCGAAGCCGTTCAAGATACCGGATAGACTGCTTCATTTCCATGATAAACACCATGGATGGACAGTACTTTTTCTTCAGCTCACGAAGAGTTCCAACTGTCAGGGTCTATCTAGCCCCCTGGCAACTCCATGTAAAGAGCGTCATGGCGCCCGCCGTGACTTTTTGGCAGCCACGGTAGCCTTCTTTTTCCTACGCGCCTTCCCATCCTCTTTTTTTCTCCATACCTATGTTCACAGTAATAGGTAAAGCAATGTCATCAATAGGGGCTTGGGTAACACTCCTGGTTAGGCTAGTTGGGGCAGATGATGTTCTAGTTCTGCGGGCTAAGTGCTTCCATCTATGCCCGATAGGATGATTAAGTAAAGGTATGGGTCTTGCTTCAATAGCCTGGTCTAATAAAGAGGCCCCCTCAATTGGTTGAACCTCTGGCTCTATATGTGGGTTGTCTATTCCAAGTTGGCTTCTTCAGTAAACCCAGCAGCAAGCAGGATGGCCTGCATTTTCTCTTTTCCTACCTCTGGAAGAGGGCTGTGGTACCTCCTAGTCGGATGTGGCCAGTCATCATCCTCAGAGCCTGACAAACCCTCTGATCGGGAAATTCTTGTCAAAGGGGAATAGACAATAGGGGGTTCGTATTCAGCCTCAGCATCACTTTCCAGCTTTTCCGCAGGCTCCACCATAGTAAAAGGGGATCTGTCGGCAACAGCAAAAGCCTTTTGCATCTCAATCGAAGGAATATCAGTCTTGGGAGTAGAAGAAGGTCCCACTAGGCAAGTGGGCTTGTTAGTAATACGAACACTATCCCCTGACTCAGAATGTTGACCCTGGGTAATGACCAAAGGAAGTTCCTTTGTGACCGGGACCCATATGTGCTTCTTCTTCCTGTTTTTCAAACCTTTCTGTTTGTTTTCCGTTACCAGACTTGGCTTCCTCGGTAGGTGTTGAATTTCCTCCAAAGTCTTCGTATCCTCCGTTGGTTTCACCGGTTCCTCCGGCCGCAGCCAGGGCCCAAATCCTTTTTCAGGGACATCATACACGGGCAATCTGTCATTCGTACCTTTAAAGGGGCATATAGTCATGGGGTGCCCAAGACGGCTACAAAACTAGCAACATTCAGGAAGGTTTTCATACTTAATTCTGATCCATGCCCGTTGAGACTCAGCCAAAACATTATGAAAACCAGTAATCAAAGGCTTGTCAACTAATAAAGCAATCTTAAGGCGGATAAAATTGTGAGGACCCAAAATATATTCAAGTGAAATGTCAGTTTCAAGGAGTCCTGCAAACAATTTACCGATCATCTCTGCATTCTCTGGGTTCATCTGTTTTAAGGCTAGCCTATAAACTTGAATCCAAAAACCAGATCTGCCCAGATCTACTTGCTCCCAAGAAAGGTTTGGGAGCCATTCCTTGATAATAAAGTGGCAGTTGGAAATAAACCACGGAGCAACAGCCGCCACTCTACTTTTATCTTCCTCACTCTCGAAAGTAAAGAGAAATAGATTGGTCCCTTTGCCAGAAACCTCGAATTTACAGTCCCAGCATTTTCTCATCATGGACTTTACATAACCCTGGCCAAAATACTTATTAGATATGATGCGACCAAGCAAGCACTTCAAAGAAATTTGAGACAATTGCAGTCCAGTAGAAATAGAAGTGTTACTGAAAGACGATTTCAAAGAGAGTTCCAAATCCGCCATGGTGGACCACCAAATCCAGACAAAGAAGTCACCTGAGATGTAGAGGCAAGGAAACGTACGAGAACAGACCAGGCCAAGTAGAGCAATCACACACCAAGCCCTGAGCAAAGAAATAGGGAGAACTTCTCTCTAAACCACGTTGATAAGGACCCTCTAACTCCGAATCAGCCTCCCTTAAAGGTGCTGCGGGAGAAACAAGGCCCTCGGCGGTTAAAATCGGTTCATGTTCTTAGTTCATGGCTTCTTCCGGTTGGATGCATACTACTGTGTCATGGATGGGGAGGATAAGACAACATATATCACAAAGAGTGAGGCATTTCTTCTTTGAGTATTTGATTTTACCCAACTACAATTTATACACCCTTATGGTTTCCAGCTAGGTTCTTTGCTTATTCGATACCTTAGCGTACCTCTGATTTTTGGACGACTTTTCTTTGCTTATTGGGAACCTCTTATAATCATACTAATGCCAAAATTAGCTCCTAGAGCTCTAAGTTTTTATCGTTTGCTAGAAAGTTTCAGTTGATTATGTCAATCCTTTTCAAAATTCAAAATTATTGGGCCAATATTTTTATTCTATCATCTAAGGTTCTAAAGGAAATTAAGCGGCTCTACTCTTCTTTCTTATAGTCTGGTAGGATAGGTGGCACCCAAAGTGTGTTATACCCTTCAATCTCTGATGTATTATTATTTGGTTCTAGAATTCATCTTTAAGTTAAGGTTAGCATGCTCATGTCTAATGGAGTATGGAATTGACCTACTTGTTGACTGCCTATCATTTCCCACATGCAATAGCTTGCTACTTCTTCTTTTTATTTCGCTTGAAGTATATCAGGTTTATTGGTCCCTCTCAAATTACGGTCTATTTTCTCTTAAAAATGCTTGGCAATTTATTCGTACTCAACATGCTCCTGTAAACTGATTCTAATTGTTGTGGTCAGTAGGTTATGTCCATAAACATCATTGCTTGGTTAACTATACTTGTTCGGCTAGCTACTTGTAAGAGGCTTCAAAATAAGGAAATTATTTCAGCTACTCCTGGTTTGTTTTGCTCTCATTTTAAAGAAACACGAGACCATTTTTTTCAAGTTTCCTTATTCTCTATAGTTTGGTCTCGGCTACTGACTTTTTGCCATATTACTCGTACTGTTAGTTCTTGACAATTTGGACTCTCTTGGGCTAATGTTTTTTTTTTTCACAGAAGCAGAACATCAAAGCCTTGATCTTAAAGGCTTGCTTGGTGTGCTTGCATTTATCTTCTATGCATGGAGCATAATAGTTGGTATTTTACTCACTATCATTGTCGCCTTGAGGCTATTGTTAGAAATGCAATAGCTTTGTAAATTTAGGTATATTAACTTTGTAGGCTCTATAGTATAGAGTTCGAGCCTTTGATTTCTTTCAGTTGTACATATTCTTAGGCCATAGTTTTACTATTTCAGTTTGTATATCTTTCACAAAATTTTACATGTTGTTAGGGGTTTCCCTGACTTGGTTTTGGAATATAGTTTATTTGATTCTAAAAAAGAATTTATTTAAGAAAAAATTCTTCTAAAAAAGAGCTGGACACACTTGAAGGAACATAAAGAAAAATGAATGGGGAGGAGTGGATTGGGCTCCTCTCCAGTTGGGGAGTAACAGGAGAGATCCTGTTATTCCAATCTCAACCGTTAAATTAAATCTAATGGTTGGTAATTACTTTATATTAAAAAGATAACTTTTCAATCCAAAATCTAGGAATCTAACTTGTCAATTTTGGATTGAAAAGTTATCTTTTTAATATAAAGTAATTACCAACCATTAGATTTAATTTAACGGTTGAGGTTGGAGTAACAGGATCTCTCATGTTATCCCCCAACTGGAGAGGAGCCCAATCCGTTCTACTGTTCTTGTACCAACAGTGTGGATGGAAATAAAACAAATAGAAGGCAACTTGGAAAATTCTGGATTCTAAGGCTGGTTACAACTCCATCTGATTGTTTAGCAAATCCACTCATCAGTTATTTTTACTCTACTCTTTGCGATAATCATTAGCCTATCTCTCACAAAAAAAGAAAAGAAATTCTTTCCTTTCAAATCTTTTTTATCTCCCTTTCTCCATCTATCCTTTGCATATAAACTCAATAAGGCTGTTGATATGACTTGTGTATAGAAATCAAACTAGGAGAAGATATCTTTTGTATTTTGTTGTCACTGATATCTGAAGTTTTGTTTGGGAAAATCAGTTTGCCGATCCAAACAATCGAGAAGAAGAAAAGGAGAGAAGATGAGCAAACACGGAGTAGAGGAGCCATTTTTTTTATGAGTAAAGAGAATAGAAGCCAATTAAATATTCAGTATCACGTGTTTAGTAAAAAATTATCTTTTTAATATAAAGTAATTACCAAACATTAGATTTAATTTAACGGTTGAGATTAGAGTAAGAGGATCTCTTACCCCCAACTGAGAAGAGCCAAATCCAATAAAAAGTTATCATTACCGACCCAACACGTAAATTTGGCCCCATTATGTCTAGCTTGGCTACTGACCTTGTGAATCATAGAGACAAGCCTTTGGTCTAAAAAGTATGCACGTATTAGAATTAGATTCACCACGTTTTTTTTGTCAAGAAGGTGGCACAAAGCCTATATTAGATTAGGAGTCAAGGATAACACGGAATTAAGCAGTGAAAAACACTCTCTTAGAGGGGGAGACACGTTCCCGATAGCCAACGTCCAAAAAGTGTGTCCAATATTAGCAAAGAGATTCAAACTTTATTTCCCTCCTAATCCTAATGTGTGTGCTGAAACTAAGCAACTCAATCACGAAATAGGAACTCCTTTAAGGCTAGCAGTAGAATGTCCCTAACCATCATATAATAAAGCTGTCACCAAGGAGGTATAGTTATCTCGCTAGAACTTGTTTAGCTCAGTGGCACAAGCCTTGGTTATATTAATAGGTTAAGATGGAGTTGGATATTTATGGGATTTCATAATTTGTTTTTTATTTTTATTTTTTTTTCAATTAGAGCTCCTAATCCTGCACCTCTTTTGCACATTCAATTCTAAATGAGGGAGCTGAAACATAGAACGTCGTATACGTCTGGAATTCAACCATGACCCATGATTACTTTCTATCTCCCCCATCCGATTTAGGCTGAGAGGAAAATATCCCATCCCCATACATACGTTATGGCCGCCATAAGCACAAGGCATGTCCAATTTGGTGGCACCCGAATCAAGCAAAAGAATTTTGCTCTTTGGTTCCACTGATATAAAAACGTGTTATTTTCTTGTCGTTACGCATAGAAAAATTAGGCCCCGAACAGCCAACATATATAATTTGTGCTGTTCAGAGAGGAAAAAAAAAAAGAAGAACATATATAATTTGTGACAGACATGTTGTATGAGTAGGCGGCGACTGACTCCGAGTTTTACCCAACACCGACGTGTGCCGTCCAGAAACCAGAAACCACAAAGGGGAAAGCAAAAAGGCTTGTTCCATTCTATTATATGGCGATTGGCGAGTGAGATCAATATCCCAAGTTCGACAAAAAAAAAAAAAGAGGAAAAGAAATCAATATCCCAAGAAAGGAGCGTGAGGTCAGAGCCAGCTTTGATTAGAAAAAGAAATCGGGACATTTTCCGACAATTATAGGCAGTAATCCCCCAATCCTTAATTAATCCTCCTAATTCAATTAAAATTGATGACCCCACGACGCCACCCAGGCAGACAGGCATACAACAAAGAGTCACCCCACCCCCTCAAACTACCACCAGTTGCACCCACACGTTATTTTGGGGAAATTCCAACTTTAGCCCACCTAACGTCCCAAATTCCCCCTCCGCCTCCCACAATCTAGGGTTCCGCCAAATCAAATCCCCTTTCCTCCCTTTCTCCCTTGGATCAAAATCCCACCCAATCAAAATCCCCAAATCCCGCCAATCCCGATCAACCGCTGCCCCCATACGAAACACGAAACTCGAAACCAACAGCAAAAATGAAACAGCAGACGAAGAAGAAGAAGAGGCGCCCCTCACGTGCCCCCAAACCCCCCGCACGTGCCGCTCCCCATTCCCCATCTTCCTCCTCCCCAACCGACCAACCACCGCCGCCACCACCACCACAAACAGGAGATGAACAACAAGGTTTCCAGCTCAGAGAGCACGAGGAGCTACAACATGAAGGAAGCGACGCCGTTCACGCGTTGATGGAGGCGTTTGATTCGATCTCCGTCGAAGACGCCTCCTCGGCTTTAAAGGAAGCTAACGGTGACCTCGACAAAGCGGCGATGATCCTGGCGAACCCGGCCGACTGCTCGGACGATCCGTCCACAAGTTCGGTTTCCAGCGGGCTGACCGGTTTTGACTCGACCTCCGGTGCCGGCTCGAGCTCCTCTAGTAGTAGCAGCGGCAGCAGCTCCGGTTCTAGTTTGGGCTCGTCAGAAGGGTCCGTGGAGGGAAGTTTGGCGAGGGGGAAGGGGTTTCGTGGAGGGAACAAGCAAAAAAAAGTGTTGGCGGTTACGGGGACGGTTTCCGCGGTTTTGGGGAAGGAGTACGTCAAAAAGGCCACCCCGAGGAGAGAATCTGTTAAAGGTAGGGAGTTCTGTAGAGAAGAGGCTGAGCAGTTCTTGTGCTCTATGCTTGGGGATGATTGCGAGCTGAGCTTGGCGGTTGTTAGAGACGTGCTCTGTGAGTGTTCAAAACCATTAGGAAAGAGAATGTTTTAGTGACAGTTTCATATCGTTGTTCGTAATGCTGGATCGCTGGTTTTTTTTTTTCTTTTTTTTGTGCAGGTCAATGTGGATACAATGTTGATAAGGTATTCAGTTAAGTCTGGGATGACGTTGCTTAGGATTAGAAGCGGAAAAGGAATTTTGGGAACTAATAGATTGAAGAGCCAGTTGGCTGCTGTAATTTGATGGTTTGCTGACGATTTTATCTTGGGAAATTGGTGTCGCTTGTTGATGTTATATTATACCTCATTTTCCAGGCATTGGACGTGTTACTTGATTTGTCTGCGACATCTGGTGAGCAGTCTAGGAATGCTAAATGCTTTAATGGCCCTGCGAATTATCAGGAAGATAATGGGTTCCCTGTTGACCGCAGTGACAATGTAAGTTCTCTTGCATTGTCTGTGTGTGCTTTTTTTTTTTTTTTCCCTGTCAAACTTGCTGGTTGTGTTCCTCTTGAGTGGTGGTATTTTGTTGATTTCTATGCTTTTGAAGTCTATTGCTGTCTCTTGTCCATTGTCTTTCCGATGTCTCTCAGATTTACACGACTAGCAAGTTTTGAAGTCCGAGTTTTTAAGTGTTATCTGTCAATAATGCTTACATCCCCAGACTAGTAATTGTATCAAAGAACCTCGTAAATTATCTAAATGGAGTCAATTTAGCACTTTTTACTTGACTGTAGCTGACTACAATTTTTTCCCGTTTTATACGAAAATTTTCAAGGGAATATGGTAATGGAGGTACTAATGGCACATCCCTTTGAGTAGAATAGATGAGTGGATGATACATTTGGTTGCTAGGAAGAGTTGGCCTATTGTGCCTTTCCAAGTGGTTTGATGAACTTATCCCACTTCCTATATTAAGTTCTCAATTTCTTTTTGGTAAGTTCTTTTGCCTGTAGTTGTCCAGCCGCAATTTAAACTGTCAGGTTTAGCAGAATCACGTTAGATTGAGATCCATACTGGTTCAAATGTGTTCAGTGAAATGTTGAATTAGTTTTCCCCTTGAGAACTATGGTTTGCATTTTTTTACGAGGAATCTATCCTGAACCATATGGTAGTTTTGTTTTTGGGGCGATTGAGGGCCCTTGTACTAATTTTGTTTTCCTCATATGTACTTCAAAATGTGTTACACATTCTACATTTTCTAAACCGTCAAAAAGAGCTAAGTTTTTATTGATGAACAGACACTTTGAAACTTGAGCCAGACTTGTTTTTATCTGTGGTGATCAGTTAATTTTTCCTACAGTTGACAGATGGGGCATCTGATTGTGCTTCTCTTTCATCTGAAAGTGAACTTCATGACACTGTGTGGGGTTTTGCTTGCAGGTAATTCATTTTAATTGTTTTTGCTGTAACACTGTGCTTAGTTTGTTGCATGCAAGCTCTCAAGTTCCAGTATTTCCTGCCCTTGAATGAACATTGGGTGTAAGTTTGGGCAGATGTTTTGATAATATTGAACTGTTAGGCTGGTAGCAAATTTCATAAAGGTCATTGGGATCTATTCCCTTTCGGGTTTCAATTGCTGTCCTCTTTCTTTTTGATTTTATAGAAACTACACTACGGTCTCTTTGTATATGGTATAGATGAAGGTTGATGCAGGGCCACTATTAAGATTCAGATGTGGGATTCCGGTGTTCGAAAGCAAAATATATGTTCATTTCTTGTACCATGCTTTTGTATAGTGAGAAAATGTGCTGGAGGATGCTTTAGGGTTTTGTTGATCTTCATCTAAGCAAAATTTTGTTGTGCAACTTATTCTACTATGGATGTCAGTTGTCGTAATTAATGGCAAAAAGGAAGCTATTTGTTTTGTCAGTTCCTGCTTTTTAGTGCCCCAGGAGATACATAATTTGTATTCTTTTTTGCTTTCTGTATTTTAGGGATTATTTGCAAGCACTGACTAATTTGCAATCTCCATCACAACATAACTCAAAAAAGAATGAGTCAGATCTTCCTCAAGAGGTTTTGGAATCGTTGTTTAACATCCCCAAGTGCTCTGAACATGAACCAAACACCATGAATTGGAGAAACGTAGTAAAGAAAGTGCAATCACTTGGCCCTAGGGTTGATGTCCTTACTTCTAGTGATGCATCAGCTGTTCAAGATCCCCGTGGTAATTTACTTTATTTCCATAGGCTTTTCTGGTGTTTGGCATCTGTGCCTCTTGACATTCTGCTGCTGCTCTGCATTTTAGCATTCTACTCGGCAGAGATGTTATTGGCAAATAGCTGTGAACTGCATCTCTCGTATTAATCAGATAAGCATTATTCCAGCTTGCCTTTGTGCTTACTGTTAGTTTTCTTGGCTTGTAGCTAAGAGTAACGAATATAATCTGTTTAGAAGATCTGCTAGTGAACTCTGGGAATCAAGGAATTCGTACTATCAAAAAGTAAGATATACCAAGTGCATATGGTAACAATTTGATTATATAGCTCATCCAAGTTTTTATGCCGGAGTAAATTAGGTTTCTCATAGTATCTGATTAGGTGCAACCTTTTCCTCAGGCTGCAGCAGCATATTCAAAGGGAGAAAGGGAGTATGCAGCTTATCTTTCTGACCAGGTATTTTTCCACTATAACCTCTTTATGCTGTACATTTGGAGGACTTATCATCTGAGTTTTGCTAAACCTCGTCCTCATTTGTTTCATTAAGAATAGTCTATTCTTGTTCCTGCAATGTTTTGACCCATGGATGGGTGGTTGGTCCTGTAAAGGTGCTACATAATTGATAGTAGACTGCCTAGTCTGTCAACAATTTCCTGAATTTGACACTTTTTTCCCCCTCTATACTATTTCCATTTGTTCTTTTGTCCAGGGAAGGATACAGACCCAATTGGCTCGAGAAGCAGATGATAGGGCAAGCCAGAACATTTTTAAAGCAAGGTTAGATGTCTGAGGGTAACCATGGGAAGGATGGTTCTTTGCCAACTCTGGATGCTTGCATTTCTGACTTTATGTTTTCTATAAATCAACTGCAGAAACAAGGGCATAGAAAATGTGGTGACTATTGATATGCATGGGCAGCATGTCAAGCCAGCAATGAGGCTTTTGAAAATTCACCTTCTTTTTGGAACTTATGTGCACTGTAAGTATCATGGCATCTCTCTGCCCCGAAATTATATTCTTCCTTGCCTCACTGTGCAATTTTATTGTTTTGTTTAACTTCCGTTTGTGTCTGCTCCAGCAATTCAAGCTCTCAGAGTTATCACAGGGTGTGGAAGTCATGGTCTGGGGAAGTCAAAACTCAAGCAATCGGTATGACTTAATTGTAATTCATGCTCCTCTTATCTAGTTAATCTGATTCCAAATGTTAATCAGTTTAACAATTTTTGGTTTGTGTACATTTTGTTTGGCAGTAGTGTACATCTTGTGGGTGAGTTTGGAAATGTGAACTATGAAGGGTTAATTTGGACTGGTTATTCTTGTCATGCTAGTAAAGTTTCTGGTTCGATAAACATTAGTTTTAGTCATATTTAGTGAATGCTTTGAATAAGGTTCTCAACTTGCACAATTGATTGTACACTGCTAGGAATGCTGCAGTCGAATTAAAATGGAATTATTTTCTTGTCGTCTGGTTTTAATAAGATGTTCAAAATTGGACTTGATTTCGAGAAAGCATACCGCTTGTCTATAAGCTCATCAGTGAAAGATTATTTTTGTTGACTAGCATCTAGCATCACGGTGTTTGATATGTTCATATGTAGTTATTTGATAAGCTCCCTTGCAAATTCTATCATACTCTCAGCATACTATCGGCATGGTAAATGCAGTTTTCCTGTTGTACCTCTGTGTTCCTTTATGATGCATGTATTCCAGGAATATTGGAAAAGTTTAAACTGTCATTCAGGTATTAACACAGCATACTATGGCTTTCTATTTGCTATGTGCAGGTTATACAGCTTCTAGAAAAAGAAGGTATTGAGTGGAGGGAGGAGAACCGAGGAGTAGTACTAATCAAGCTTGATGGATACAAGCACTATAGCTTTCTGGATGCAGATAGTGATACCGACTAATTGTAGTCATACTAATCCTGCCAAGCTCACATAGATTTTTCTTTATCTTTATCCTGTTAACATTCAATGGGGACTCACAGGTCTTCTATTGCTGAAACTGAGGGACGGGTTTGGGATGTGTTCATATTTATGTAGATGGCTCCTCCTTTTACTATGTAGTTGAAAGGTGAGCTAGAGTAAGCTGTACCTAGATAAGCCTGATAGGTTAAGCCCCTGTTATTTTACCTGTAATCTGTGGGACATGCTTGGTTCTGTATCTAGTTGTTAGCTGCAATGACCACATGGTCAGGATGTACATCTGTAAGTTGTAGACTGACCATATAACTTGTTCCGAGTAATAGGCTTCATTGAAGTCCACATGCTGCATTTTCCTGTTATTATCCTAGATGTAGATTTTGCATCACCTGGTTGAATCTGAGCCATTGCTTCTGGATGACTTGGACCGTGGAGCAGTGAGCTTTAGTCCCTTTGGCATGGAAAAGAATAAACAATCAATGCCAACTTTATGTTGGCTCCGTACCTTGTGTTTTTGTAGGAAGTCTTAAATCTCTGTTCTTCCTATTGAGCTGCTGATCTTTCTGGGATAAGCCTTAGAATATGCAATTCAAATGTCCATAAAACCTCAAAATCTGATGAAGAATGACGAGCATCGGATTTCCCCTCATTTTTTTCAACCATAAACATAACTTATGCTAATCTGATGAAGAATGACGAGCATCGGATTTCCCCTCATTTTTTTCAACCATAAACATAACTTATGCTAATCTGATGAAGAATGACGAGCATCGGATTTCCCCTCATTTTTTTCAACCATAAACATAACTTCTGTTAGATGTTCAACCATAAACATAACTTCTGTTAGCATAACCAAACACATATCTTACATCAGAAATCAAAATATGCCTAAGGGCTTCATGCAAGGATCCTATCCAACTAGATACCATAGACATTGAGGCAAATGACGGCCTGTTCGAAGTTTTTCAAGTATTCGCAATTCTGTCGCCATATGTAGATTAACTAAGATAGATGTGACAAGTTTAAGCCTGGTGTGAAGTGGTAGGCTTTCAAATACCAGCAAGACTTGATTTCATTTAAGGGGAAGGGTGCCAATATAAATATGTGCAATCAAAGGACTGAATTGTATCCTCTTTTTTTTTTTCTCTTCTTTCTCTTTTTACTTCGATAAGAGATCGGTACTAATATGTATTTTGAGCTTACTTTGGACCGTCCAATACTCACCACTAATTTTATTGCCTTCCTATGAAATTTATCTTGAGCTCATTTTGGACAGCCCAATGCTCACCCCAAATTCCACTGCCTTTCCTCTGTACCGTACAATAGCTCCGGATTAGATTCCACGAATATGATAATTTCAACAATAAGCAAGACTATTGGTTACAATTATATCTGCCAAACTTTATTGATAATTGAAAGATAAAGGTTCAGACAATTACGGCAAAAAAGGTTCATTCTAATTTATAATTCATTCATTTAACAATGTATTTTATGTAACTTTTTTCATTTTGCATAATCAATGGACTGCCTGGGAATAAAAAAGGAAAAAAAGAGGATTCAAATGTAAAATATCTATCGAGTTCAGAAAGCTGAAAAAGAAAAAATAACACATTTCCTACTAGCTGGCCGATATTTTGTACTAGTGGCACTTGGAATCCTTATCCTCGATCGAATGATCCGATGCACTCCATTACATTATTTGGCAAGCATAAAAGCGAGAAGAAAAAGTATCATATTCCGTTATTAGTGAATCTCCCTTGATATGGCCTAGTCCAATCTAGAAAAAGGAAGGAGCTCACAAGAATAAGCTCATGGTGAAAAGGAAGACCAATCCGTCACATAGAACTAGAAAGAAAGAAGGAGATGAGCAGGAACTAGGTAGCTAACGGTTACGAACTCCCTGAGGTGATCACCATTGTTAATTCCGGTAAATACAAAGGGATGAGTGCCCACTGATTAAGGATAGTTTTGTTGGGGAAACTACAAAAGATTTGTCAAAATAAAAGAGACACAAAGAATTTAACGTGGTTCGACCTTAATCTTGCCTACGTCCACGGACTACAAATCTTCCACTAATATATAATATTAGTACAAAAGAACCTCACAATAAAATCTACCAACAAAAGTGTTTCCTTGTCACTTTCTAATTTTAGAAGGAGACTAAGAAAAATATTGGGTATATTTTTCTTCCTATTCTCCTCTTTCTTCTTCTCTTCTCTCTCCCTCTCTCTTTCTTTCTCTCTTTCTCTATCTTTCCTTCTCTACTTGAGGGATGATCTTACATTACATGCTCAAGCCTTTATATAGGCAAGAGTTTGTTCAATTTGTCAACAAAAGAAGCTACCTAACTTTGAAGATTTGAGTTGCCTAACTTTGAAGATTTGCTTGCCAACTTGTCAAAAAAAAAAAAAAACGGTGCCTAATCTTTGAATTTACCAAAAAATTCAGCCCAGATACCTAACAATCTCCACCTTGGGCTGAATTTTACTTAGTATTCTTCATACTTTTGTCTTCTTGACCCATATTTACTTCAGTGTTCTATGTATGGCTACCTTCACCGCTACACGTCATCATTGCAAAACCAACCTTCCTCTTGTTGAATGCAACAATGTTCTGCTGTCTGCCTGACACCACATTAGCCTCAACCTCTGTATTATTTTTCACTGCCCTTCCAATTAATCTATAAAGGTTCTTCTCCATCAACTCCCCCTTCATAATTACCAAGGCGTCTTTTGTAACCTTCAAAACTCCACCTCGAGAAGAAAAGCCACATCCTCTCAAATCAAGTCTACCAAGGGAAATTAAATTTCTTCCAAGCTCCGGCACGTGCCTCACATCACCAAATGTCTTCACAAAACCATCATGCATCTTTATCTTCACACTACCAATACCATGAATTTTAAATTCATGGTTATCTGCCAGAACTACTGATTCTCCTTCACTGCAGGGCTTGTAGCTACTAAACCATTCCTTACTTGCACAAATATGAAAGGAACAGACAGAGTCTAAAATCCACGAATCTTCAGTGTGTTCACCTTTACCTTCTTGTACCAAGAAAAATTCACCATCTGAGTCATTTTCAACAATCGCAGTCTTGTCGGACTTCTTGCGATTTTTCTTCAGTTCTTCCATATCCTTCTTCATCTGTTCACAATAAAATTGGATATGTCCCTTCTTATGACAGTAGTAGCACTCCTTATCACTATATTCTGTTCTTCCTTTTGAACCAGATCTAGAATTTCTTTTGAACTCGTTAGACCGTGATAGGCCCCTGCCACGGTTAACTTCTGCCACAGCGATATCTTCATCTATACCGCTACTAGACTGGTTCAACTTAAAATTCTCCATTAGCACTGCTGTCACATCTGCAACTGAAAGAGTCTGCTTCCCAACACACAATGAATTCCTCAAATTATCATATGAATGTGGAAGAGACATCAACAATATCAGGGCCTTATCCTCTTCTTCACAGGTCACGTCAATGCTAGCCAACTCCTTAATCAATTTATTAAATCAATTGATGTGATCTACTACATGTGTACCTTGCTGCATCTTTAACTGGTACAACTCCTTCATGAACAACCGGTTTGTAGGTGACTTCGACATGTAGATATCTTCCAATTTCTTCATCAGCTCCACCGGACTTGTCTCGTCCATGACACTGTACTTCACTTCTGGCGCAAGAGTCAATCTGATGGTACTGACAGCTCGCTGCTCGAGCTCCTCCCAATCTTCATCCTTCATGTCCTTTGGCTTCTTCTCCTTGCCAAAGAGCGTCTTCATCGGCCCCTGCTGTACCAACAGATCTTTAATGTTGCTTTGCCAGAGACTAAAATCCTTCTTGCCATCAAACTGCTCCACCTCAAACTTTGTGCCTGAAACTGCCATCGCGAACCTTTATCGAAACCTTGCTCCGCTACCAGTTGTTAGGGAAAACTACAAAAGATTCGTGAAAATAAAAGAGACACAAAGAATTTAACGTGGTTCGGCCTTAATCTTGCCTACGTCCACAGACTACAAATCTTCCACTGATATATAATATTAGTACAAAAGAAGCTCACAATAAAATCTACCAACAAAAGTGTTTCCTTGTCACTTCCTAATTTTAGAAGGAGACTAAGAAAAATATTGGGTATATTTTTCTTCCTATTCTCCTCTTTCTTCTTCTCTTCTCTCTCCCTCTCTTTCTTTCTCTCTTTCTAAATCTTTCCTTCTCTACTTGAGGGATGATCTTACATTACATGCTCAAGTCTTTATATAGGCAAGAGTTTGTTCAATTTGTCAACAAAAGAAGCTACCTAACTTTGAAGATTTGAGCTGCCTAACTTTGAAGATTTGCTTGCCAACTTGTCAAAAAAAAAATGGGTGCCTAATCTTTGAATTTACCAAAAAATTCAGCCCACATACCTAACAAGTTTATCTACACAGTATATATAGGGATAGAAAGGATAGAGCTGAAGATTCTTGGCCACTTTGACACAAGAATTAGATTTTTTTGTTCCAATAATCTCCTCCCCATTTTAACTCTCCTTGCTTATTAACAAAGATTCAAACTTTACTTTGCTTCCCAACCCAAATATTATCAAATTTACCGTGTCATATCAAGTCTTTTTGGGGGAAGGCAAAAAAGGTGATTGAATCTCCCCGAATTTTATTTATGCACTTGTAGAAGGTTCGCACCATATAAAATCTTGAAATTTAAAGTTCAAAGTTCTCGAATAATAACTTTTGGAAAAAAAAATGAGTTGAGGGCCTATGCTGTTGAAGTTGTAGAGAGTGGCATAATCATGTATTGCAATATATTAATGGTTCGTTCTTGAGCATCTATCACATTACTCCTCATGGCATAATGAAATTGTCTGTCAGTTAGACTTCCAAGCTGAATATCACTTAAAATTGTCTATGAATTGGCATAATGAAATTATCTAGGATACCTGAGTTCTTACTAGAAGGAATGCATGGAGCATCTTAAGGCAAGATATGTCTGAACTTTGGAATATATTATGCTTATTAATGGTAAATTCTATATCAAAGAAACCTTAAAAAATGTTATTAATGGAACATTTTAATAGACTAAACCAATAAAATAAAACTTATGGCAATAAACAAAATTTGTTGATGATGATTATTCATTTATGATACTTAATGGTTGTGGTTTTGACAAAAGTGTCATGAAATTTAAATATTCACATATTTTAATTTTAAACATATTGATAAAAAATTTACAGTATATCCATACTTGAGTGTGAAATTAATTTATTTTTCAATACTTTCACTTTCGTATCTTAGTCTTTCTTCGTTTTTTATAGCACTGCTAAATCCTAAATCCGCTAAAAAAACACATACTTAATTCACTTTGTCAATCGTAATTGATAATATTTTTTTAAAGAAAATTTAATTGATAATATCTTACTTTTCAAGTAGACTGATCAAAACATAAACGACAATCTTTCACATAACAATTCATAATGAACAATTGAATAGAATACTAACACATAAAGGTAAATTACTCACAATGCATCCAAAATTAGCTGACTTGAATATTTCCTTTAATCAATCATCTATATTCTTTATCATTTATTTTTATAAATTTTCATATTATGCCATTCAATTGTTGTTCTACATTGAATTAAAAAATTCTTTACCATATTTCATTTTATATTTTAGGGTGAATCACAAAATAGTGCCTTAAAGTTTAAACAATATTTATATTTAAAAGAGAGACATTTTTAAGCGTTGTAATCATATTAAAATGTTTCATTTTTGTTAGATAACTAACCAATCCTGTTAACTCCCATTAGTTGTCTTCAAATTGCAAAAAAAAAAAAAAAGATACTTAAAGGATGAATTTGTAAGTTTAAGATGTAGGATTTTATGATTTATGTTTATAGGATTTAAGATTTTAGAGTTTCAGGGTTTAGAATTAAGAGTTTAGAGTTTATGATTTTATGATTTTATAGTTTTAGGATTTAAAGTTTTGGATTTTAGTGTTTAGAATTTAGAATTAAGGTTTAGAATTTAGAAAAGCTACTGTCTAATATCATAGTTTGCGGAGAATAGCGATTACGATTTAGAATTTAGGGTTTATGGTTTATAATATATATATAATTTCAAATTAAAATTGTAACAAAAAATTAGACTTAATTTGAAAATTGTAACAACAATATATAGTTGCAAAGCTTTTTATCCGTAAATTTAAAAAATTTTCAAACTGTAGGGACCTATATGAAATTAATCTGTATTTGATTTTGTTTGTGGAAAATGCATTAAAGTGAGAACAAATTAGGAAATGTTTGTGGCTCTTATAGATCTCCAGCAATACAACTAGTTACAACTAACCTTTTGCCACTTCTGGTCCTTTTGGTACTAGATAAATGGTATCGTATGCTCTCTAATCGGACTAGTAATGAAGTTTGTAAGAAAAACAACTTTTGATAATCTGGATGGACGGACTCCCACTAAGCAAGAGTGGTTCCAATGCCAAAACACAGATAGGGTCTTTCTAAAGACGCCAGATGGGTGTGACGTCTAGTTCAGATTGGCCACAATGCCACTATTCACGTGGAAATAAGGGGTAGGGGTGGGGATTTATGTCGTAACCGGTTTCTATACTATCCCTACTCTTAGAAATAAAAGGTAGCTTAAAATTTCTGTCTCTTCTGAAAAGTGATTATCGCTAAACCCAATGTGACTTTTTCGAGAGAATATCAATTTTTTTATTTGTGTGCTGATATCTGAAATAATTCTTTCTTTCTTTATTTATAGTGGGTGCAGCACATGTGCACCATTGTGTTTAGGATGTTTACACAATCAAGACAGCCTGTCAGTCCGTATTCCAACCGTTTGAGCCATTGCTTTAGTAACTAGCCCTTAACATCTTTATCCTTTGGGTTTTTATCATTTACTCACCTAACCTGTCTAATTGGCCTATTAAGTCAATGGGTCAATAGGTTTTATGGCCCATTACCCTACTGATGATACCCAAGTAGCTTAGTGGGCCCTATAATTTTTGGGTCGATATAATCTATTGCCCTTTTTTTTTGCTCTTCCAATTGGTCAGGGCAAATTGACCAAAAATCTTTTAAGTATCGGCCTTGTCGACTCCTTGATCCGGTCATGCAATTAATTTATGTCTTTTGACTAGATTTATTTTGGATATGCTTCTGAACGCGTCCTGTCATTAGCCTTTCACCTTCTACTTCCCTATGTTCTTTTGATTTTGTCCATTGTTGATTTGAAAAAAAAAATCTTTCTTGGACACGTAACTTTTAACAAGCTGCTGTAATGCTAATGATGAGTCATACTAACCTTTGCTCCTACTCCAAACCCTAGGCTCGTTTTCTCCATACGAAAATACGCATTATTGGATAAAGTGGACTTTTGGTCTCTGTACTCCCCTTGAATTTTAAATATGGTCATTGTATCCAATTTTCATGGATTTTGGTCCTTGTACTCCATGTTTTCATTAAATTTGGTACTTCCAGGCACGTGCCATCATTCAATTGGTCCAATTTAAATCCTACATGATGACTTAACCAATCAAATGATGACACATGTTTGGAAGTACCAAACTTAATGAAAACATGGAGTACAAGGACTAAAATCCATGAAAATAGAGTACAATGACCACATTCAAAATTCGAGGCGAGTACAGGGACCAATAATCCACTTTATCCGCTCATTATTACATATAGGTAACTGTGCTATCCTTCTTTTCAAATCCTCTCATACTCTATTTCTTTCGCTTTATTCTTTTCTTTTCTCATTCCATTTGATAAACCAATAGATCTCTCTACATATTTTGTGGTAAGGATCCCTTCTCTAAATGCACACCTCTATCTGAATAATATCATTTTTCTTCACCATGGTAGAAAGACCAATTTCACTCCTACTTCTTCCAACATACCTATTAGGTTAAGATAATTGGCATGTGTAATTACTGGTTAATTATTAGGTCCATTAGTAATAATCGGCTATTAAGATTAATTACCTAACCATGAGCTAACTTGGTTTTGATTATAACAAACTATTGTTAAGTTATTCCACTCTCCAGCACCTAATTAAATATGTGATCTAAATCCTTGAAGTTTGGAGTGAGTGGAATGAGTTTTTGGATGAGCATGCATGACAGACGCTTTCAACCCACGTTGGTGACCTTGGGTTTTGAAGTCATATGCTAAGATAGCTCCCACACATATAAAACCTAGTATATTACTTATTTGATCTCTACAGGAGCTTGATAAAAGGTTCGTAAACCTTTCACAACGGATCCTTTCGATTCAGTCCAACATAGTATGATCAAACCTAGGAATCAACTAACATGTGCAAGTCAACCAGCTGAAAAATTCGAATATGAAAGTTCTGGCGCCAATCGTGCCAAATCCCGATGCAGCTGATAGTGACCTTTAATCGTTGGAATTGGAGGCTTCTTCTTCCCCGGCCTCTATAAATTGAAGTAAGATTGAAGAACTCAACTTAGACTACTTACCTGCAGAATTCTGTTGATAAAAAAGCTTGAGTTATACTTGCAGTTCTCCATTGAGCTGAAATTATAAAATCTTGAGTATTGAGCTTAATTGTAATTTTTCTTGAGTTACTCATTGAAGATATCTTATTCTGAGAGTTATACACATCTTATTTGGGCTTGGGATTAGTTCTACTAAGGTGGGATTCAACAAACCTGAAGGGTTTGTGGTGAGTGATAGGTTTGAGCATAGCTTAGGGAAAAAACTTGTAAAAGGTTGTGGTTGAACCTGTTAAAATCTAAGTATATCGAAGGTTAGAAATTTCAATGTGGACTCCTTGAGTAGTAGACGTACTCCTGCATAGGAAACCACTCTAAATCCTCTGTGAAAATCTCTTTATCCCATCTCTTAAGTGTGTTTTTAGCCGTCTGGATAAAATACAGAATCGATTTGGTATTAGCGATGCCAAAGCGGTGATTAAGTGAAAAAGGTTAATTCAGACCCCCTAGCCAATTTGGGCCTATAATTGGTAGCAGTGCAAGGATCTCTGTTGTTAGATTAACCTCCAAAAGAAAAAGATCATGGCATTTGATGGAAACAACATCAACAATGCTCTATATTTCAATGGGTGAAACTTTGACTATTGGAAATTCCGCATGAAAACTTTTCTTGAAGGAAAGGACATGGAGATGTGGCAAATTGTGAGCATACCATACATACGTCCAACCAAAGATATGCAATACTAGAGTGTTGGAAAATAGTGAGTCCACCCATAAGGGGTGCTCACTTAAGCCCAACTAGGCCCAACTTGTATGTTATATAAGCCACCACAAGGGGAGGCTGATACATGGTTGATATACACATTAGTTGGGTAGAAACACACTGTAACCTGCAATACTGTAAACTAAGGATTTAGACCGTGGAAACTAGGAGGCCGATCCGACTTACTGTGACGGTCTCCACCGACCAGTAATCCAAGCCGTGGCTCCCGATCCTGACAACGCTTCTGCTTCACTCTTACAGATAAGTGTTCTTATCTATGTTATGTTATGTATATGTACATGATGAAATCCTTCATTGGTAGCGGAGCCATCAGGCTTGTTTTCTGGTTGATTCTACTTTTTTATGGAAAATTGGAATCATGTATGAATTATTTGTTTATACTGCTCTTGGATTGATTTGTTCAATTCTGTCCAAAATTGTTATTCGTACTGTACAATTAATTTATATCGTTAATTAATTGGTCACAGTTTTGTATTTCAAAAGAAAAAAGAAATTGGTTTGTTTGATTAATTGATTTGCTTGATTTGTTATTCATATTACATGATATTTGTCGTATATTCTTTACTGGTTGCTCAAATCGATTAATCTGTGTAATTGATTGTGGACCACAATCGATTGTAATATTGTTTTTTTTTTGTGAATATTGGATCAGATTTTTTTGAAAAACCCAAGAAGCCCATTACCCATCCCCATCACGCTGCACACGGCGGCGGACAGGGTACGGGTTGCTGTAGACGGCGGCAAGGCTCAAGGCGGCATGAAAAGAGACCCGCACCCTCCTGTTTTTCCACTGCACACGGCAGCGGCAAGGACAGGGGCCGCTGCTCACAACGACAGATTCAACCAGCGAAGTAAGAACCGCAGCAGCGTCACAGACGGTGGACGCGCGACGGCCGGGCGATTGCTCACAGGGGCGATGGAGGCTCACGAGGCTGTGGTGCATCGACGAACACGTCGTCAACTGCGACTCCTGGGTAGCGACGGTTGAGCGAATTGAGGAGACGGCTGGAGCAGATGCTGGCGGCGTTCGTCGCTGTCGATTAGCTCCGCGCTCGTGCTTTCCTCTTTGTTCATCGTTGCTGGCTGGGACGGTCGACGCAGGTTGCAGGGGCGCGATTGGTTCGCGTGTCCGGCGGCACCCGCGGCTGCTACGGTGGCGAGCGTCGCCGTTGCGTCCTCCTTGGCAGCTGCAGCCTCGCCCACCGTTGGTTGCCATTACAGCTGCGGCGGCAGCGATGTAGCTCCGGTGGGAGTCTCCTCACAAGGTGGCGGCAGCTCTTGTGGGTTGATGGAGAAGATGATGCCTAGGGCATCCTTCACAAAACGAACGGCTGGGATTGATCCGATCGTGTGGCTGTGAGCCATCAAATAAAAAAAAAAAAGGAGGAAACCTGCCGGGCCGGATTTGGGCCGTTGAGCATATGGGTTTGTGCATGTATTTGGGCTACTGGGTAGTGCAATTTTTTTTTTTTGGGTTTTAGTGGCTTGAGTTGGACAAATTTAATGGGCACAAGGCCTATTATGGACCATTTATTTAAGACATAAGGTCTTACTAATTTTATTTTGTATGGCCTATATCAAACATATGGTTTAATTAAAATTAATTTAGGCATATGGTCTGAATTAATTTCTCTTTTATATGGTCTATAAAAATAAAATTGATTTATTTTAGACAGATGGTCTAAAATTATTTTCTTTCCATCAACATATGGTTGAATAAAATAATATGGATTTATTTTAGACATATGGTCTAAATTATTATTTTTATTGGGTTTGAAACTTAGTGAAAATGACTAAAGTCTAATATTTTTTTTTTAAGAAAGAGATGGTCCTTTTAGACATATGGTCTAAATCAAATTTCTTCTATTGACATATGGTCAAAGAAAATATAATAATAATCGACTTCTTTTTTAGACATATGGTCTAAAAATTAATTTTATTTTGGGTTTATGACCTGAATAAAATTAAATTGTCTATCTTAGACATATGGTCTAAGTAAGTTTTATTTTATGGGCTTTTGGCCTAAATAAAATAAAATTAATCGAGACAAAAGTCTAGTATTATTATATTTTTAGAAGAGATGGTCAATAAAAATAAATTTTTAGACACACGGTCTAAATAAGTTTTATTTTTATATCTCATGATCTTAGTAAAATTTGTCCATGTTAGACATATGGTCTAATTAAATTTTATTCTACGACAAACGGCTTAGAATAAAATTAGGAAGGGTTCCAATATTTTTTTTTAATAGATCCAGAGAAAGAAATTATTCACATGGACTAATTCTTTTGACATAAATTTTGTGTTTATGTTTTATCACCAATAAAATACAATCCAAATATTTCTAGACCATTTTCTTTGTGAATTTGGCATGAGGAATATTTACCCAACGGTTCAAGCATGAGTAATACACGATTACTTGCTTTAATGTTAATTGGTTTAACATTATGAACTAGTTGCTATTTAGTTTAGCATCACATGTTAATTAGTTTAACATTGTTGGGTTGTTCAAAAAACTTATAATCCACATGGGATTATAAAATTGTGCTTGACAAATATGTTGTCTGGAGCATGATTAATGCTTAGTTGTGTTATTGGTTAAATTAATTTTCATTATGCATTCAACTTTAGGACGATGATTGGGAACATAGTGAACTTTCGACTCCGGGTTATGCATGTGATTATTAACTTAGCCAATCGAAGCTTAGCATTATATATGTATGTATGTTAAACATTATACATTAAGTGTGATCCTTTTGTGTATTTTATTTGTTAAATATAATTACTGCTTAATATGTATTGCCGCATAGCTGAACAAAAGGTTGATGCTTAATGGCGATAATCATAAAATTTGGAATTTAGTATTCCACTATGTGCTGGTAGAGCAAAAGTGCTCTTGTGATCATCACTATTGTCATGAAATTTGAAAACAAATCAGTGCGGCAAACCATACAATGCAAAGTACTATTGTAACAAAAGTGTTGCAATGATGACCAAAAAGGGTTATTTTCCAATGATGAAATTGGATAGTACAAATTGGTACTTTACTTTGCATGAGTTAGCAAACTGTGCGTTTGCGGCAATTTTATTTTGTGTGTAACTGAATATAATTCTTAGTGAATTATAGACTCAGTAGCCGCACTTTATATTGTATGGAGATGTAATACTGGATCAACGTTAAGTCTCACATGGAGAATAAACGCTTTGACATATAAGTGGAAACAATACGGTGTTGCTTAAATACTCATATCATACAAGTTGGTCTTGTGTAACATATGAGTTGTAATCTTACATGATAGATGTCTTTTCTGAAATGTCTTGGTTTTAATAACCATATATACTTTCATGAAAAATTATAAAATTGATTCTGGTTCAATTTTATATGGCTTTAGTCTTACTACCGAATAATGCTAGATCTGGTCATACGGACCAACAGAGAATGCCAAGGTTAGCAAATAATGTTTGCTTCCTAGCATTATACAAGTAGAATTGTCTACTTGTGAGGGTTATCTAGCTGATTATTGACCATCCGGTGAAGTGATTAAAGCAAACTCTTCATTGTTATTTGTCCACCTGGACATCTGCGGGTCCATTCACGTTTGGACTAGGCAAAAGCATGTAATTCATCATTTTATTCATTATGCCCAATTATATCTATTTAATTCTCTATTTTTGAGGCATTAAGTTGTTTCTAAAGCTATATGAGCTTAATAGAAAATTAACTAGATATGAAGATACAAGATCTTCACGTTAATTGTGATCGTTTTGCCGATCCAATCAGTTGGGCATGTGATGAAAGGATATAGTGCATTGGTTGACTATTCCTAACAATCTATGACAAAATGTGTTATAAAGTGACATGATGGAATGCTTCTGTAACGGTTAAGTAAACGAGGGCGCAAACGTTATTGCCACATGGGTAATATTTAATTGGTTGCTGCCTATATACTTAACAATATGCCTATATAATCAGTTACAACTACTTTGCATGTGTTGTAGACTAGAATGCTACTCACCAAGTGTTTTAGTAACCTTGGAAGTTGTGTTGCTTATACACATTATTTCTCTCTGACAAGATGTGCCTTCAGAGGAAGACAAGTGTCTTATGAGATACTTACTAACCTTAAGGGTTATATGTTTATAAGCCAGCAAAACAGTGGGAGTGTAACTGAGTTTAAACCAACAGATGTCACATTCTTAATGAATAAGTTTCTTAAGAAGGTGGGGGTAGGTTAAGGCCTATCTTTATTTGAGGAGGAGGATTAAGATGTGCAAGGATTACTTTATTCGAGTGGGAGGATTTTTACAGATGATAAATTAATTTCTCATCAATAAACTTCCTCATCATCAAGTCCGAATAAAAGTAATCTTGTTGTTCCAAGTGGGAGCGATAAAGATAGGTCTTGTTCTGAGTGGGAGCGAGATTAGCGTTTTAATCCTAGTAGGAGCCATGTTGATCCAAATGGGAACAACATACCTGAATCACAATTAAGTGTGATTCTCATAAAAGATTGTCGTTGATGATTTGACATCAAAGATAGTGGGTCTTTTATGATATTCCTACATGATGAGCCTAGAAGAGGCTGCCTCAAAATCCTTCTAAAGAAAAATGGACAAAGGCACTTGAAGAAAAGATGGAGTCAATGAGAGTCAATAAAGTTTAAGAACTGGTTGATCTCATTGAAGGACACAATGCCATTGAGAACAAATGTGTTCTCAAAAGCAAGCTTAAGGCTAGTGGCAAAGTTGAGAAATTTAAGACTCAACCAATAGATAAAAGATACACTAGAGAAAGAGATAGATTACAAGAGTCAATCTCATTTTCTGTGAGTTTTACCTATGTATGGATATTTCTAGCTATTATTTCAAACTTAAATTTTAGATTACGTCAAACGGATGTAATAATGCCTTTCTCAATGGAGATAGAATGAAACAGATTGTGTTTCACTGAAGAGGACCACAAATATATAGTTTGTAGACTTTGAAGTCTATATTGATCTTCTAATCCTCAAGGCATCTACCAAGTAAGTTTGTAATTTACATATAGTGTGTATATGACATACTTATAGCTAGAAATGACATGGAGTTAATCAACAAGGTAACGGACCTAGTTGTCATCTCAATCGAGATAGATGATATGGATAAAGATTGCATATAAACTTGAAATTAAGATTTCAAGATATTGTTTCAAGAAATTATTGTATTTCTCGTAAGAGAATTACATAAATAAAGATTTGAAATAATACAATATGCATCAAAGTAATTCTATCTAAACTCCTATCAATAAATGCCATACTTTGAGAAATCGTGTGTCCTAAGACTCCTGATGAGAATATGAATAAGCCAAGTTCTGTAACGGAGCGCAGTCGGAAGTTTGTTGTACGTTGTGGTGTATGATAAACTAGATATTGGTTAAGCAAATGGCTTAACAGATAAATTTCATTCCGACCTAGGCATAGCACATTACAAGCAGTTAAAAAAGGATCATGGGATGTCTAAAGAAGTCTGCTGATTACATTTTTGTCACCAAGTAGGAAGATGTCCTTCTTGGTTGAATACACAAGCCTTGATCATGGAAAAGATCTAGATGGTAGAAAAGTCTACATCTGGATATATATGTTCTTACTGAATGATGGCGCCATATCATAAAGTTGTAAGAAGTGATCATGTGTATTCGTGTCTGCGATTGAGGCTAAATGTGTAGCTCTCGCTTCAGTAGTATAAAAGTCATTTGGTTGAATAAGTTCTTGGATTTGTGAGATGGATAATGCATAGAACACTGATCTAGTGTTAGTCGACTATGACAGTGAGGCTGCAATTTCCATTGCCAAGAATGGTTAGTTTCACCAAATAAGTAGACATCCGATACAACTATGCAGATGGCATTGTTGTATGCAAGGTTGTGAATGTGAAGTATCTGTCTATAAGAGACAAGTGATCAGACATATTGTTTAAGCCTTTACCTTGGGATATGTTTGTGGAACACATTAGGTATTAAAATTATGTAGGCTTAAGTACTTCACTTTATGCTTATTATTTTCCCAAACTTCACAACCTGTGTTTAATGTTCTTGCTATCAAATAAGTTGATTTGCATACATACATATGGATGAATGTTATGTACATTCTTCATTTATTTGTTTAAGAGTATGTCGAGTAGACACGAGGTTAGCCCTCTCACACGGGTAACCGCCTCCTTATCTTAGTGATAAGTGGAGATGAGACAGATTTTAAGCAAAATTATCAAACGGATAATTTGAGAGCTTGTGGCTTAGAATCATAAATGTCGACTATATAATGACAGAAGGTCATTTTAATGGTGGAATACGTTCACCAAGTCTACTTAGTGGGCCAGATGTGAGTTCAAGTTGATGTGTAGATCGAGGAACTCAGATTTGGACACATATCGTGTCTAAATATCATCTGTATAGCATTCCATATGGGAAAGACATATGCTCCACGGGAAAGGAGAAAATGCTGTAGCACATGTTTCATACCATGTGTGCGATTTGCTGACCAAATGGGTTTACATAAGTTCAATCTCCGCTTACTGTTGTGTGAGACCCAGAGCCTTTATGGTGGCTCGATTGTGTACCCTCAGGACTCCGATCAGGTACTTGAGATTCAGCTTGATGTTTGCTATCTTAGTGTGTTGCCAAAGGACCATGGACACTGATTCGGTCTGGCGGGACATGTCTAGAAAAAGCAAGTTAAGTTGAGTTAAGGGGATCGTGAGAAGAGGAAGATCATTGACCGAAATCTCATTAGTTTGTATTCACCGGTGCACCAATTATGACATACGGTTATAATTGTGAATACAATGTATCTTTAAAAGAGAGATCTTCGGTAGATTTCTAATGTGATTTATGATCTAGGGTACTTGCATACTTTTTGATCTACTTGCAGGATTCTTCTAGATGAGAGGCTATATATTCCTAACAGATGTATAGCATTTAGCTCTCACTGTATGCTGGTCGCACGGTTCTACTTCCCTGTATGGATGTTTGCAGTTTCTAATGAGAATCTGTTTCTCATGATTGTGTTTATGAGCACTCCCATTATATGTGAGTGGGAGATGTTGGAAAATAGTAAGTCCACCCATAAGGGGTGCTCACTTAAGCCCAACTAGGCCCAACTTGTATGTTATATAAGCCACCACAAGGGGAGGCTGATACATGGTTGATATACACATTAGTTGGGTAGAAACACACTGTAACCTGAAATACTGTAAACTAGGGATTTAGACCGTGGAAACTAGGAGGCCGATCTGATATACTGTGATGGTCTCCACCGACCAGTAATCCAAGCCGTGGCTCCCGATCCTGACAACGCTTCCGCTTCACTCTTACAGATAAGTGTTCTTATCTATGTTATGTTATGTTATGTATATGTACATGATGAAATCCTTCATAGAGTGAAGAAGAAATCAAGAAGGCTAAGCTAGATGCACAAGCCAAAAATGCTCATATTTGTGGCTTCAGTCAAGCCGAATTGAAAGAGTTCATTCATGCAACATAGCACATGAAATTTGGAGTCTCTTATGTATAGCTCATGAGGGCACCAATTAAGTGAAAGAATCAAATATGAACAAATTCATGAGAGACTTCGAGCTATTCAAAATGAGGGTTGATGAGTCTATTCAAGACCTAGATACAAGATTCTAGCTGTGTTGTTCTTGATTATCACAATTCATGCCCGTGTTCCAATTTGATCACATATCATCCTTTAATTAAACTTGATTTTCCTGATTTGATTATTTTTACCAATTTCTCCCTGAAATCGATGACATGTTAGTTTTTTTCCGACACGTCATCAAAGTGGGTCCCACTTGCCTGTCCGACCAGGTTAACCCAGTTGCCCGAAAACCAATCCAAACACCTTCCCACCCGATAACCCAAATACCCACCCACTTTGAATTGAAATTCACCCAGGTTCTTTACCTAACCGACTCGAAACCCAGTGGATACTCAGAGCCTGACCGAAACCCAACACGAACTGGACAATCTTGATTATTTTCCTTTTTCTTTTTTATTATTTTTTCCATAAATTTTAATTCTAAACCCAACACGAACTGGACAATCTTGATTATTTTCCTTTTTCTTTTTTATTATTTTTTCCATAAATTTTAATTCTAAAAATAGATTGTAGAATACTAAAAGGAAACAAATATACATAGGATCCTACTTTTTCTCCCTAATTTTTTTATTAATATTTGCTTATTTTATTTTATAACGAAAATAACTCCCCTCTAATTGCTTATTGAATCAAATCACCGGTTATAAAAAAAAATTAAATATCATTAATTTACCCTCCTCACTCATCATCGATTAGTTGGGAGGAAAAATCATACCCTACACTTCTCTCCCCCACTTTTGTTTAGCAATAAAGAAAAAAACAAATTGAAACCCAATCAACCCTCTAATCTTTTCTTCACAATTTCTAAAAATCAAAATCCTAAGAAACAAAGAGCTGGTGTTTAGTGACGTTGCTTTCCACCACAAGCATGTCTTGGCCAGTGAGGAAGGATCTGTAGTTCTCCACGCCGTAACCACCACCTGCTCCTCCTACCACAACACCCTCGGCCCCACCGGAACAATCCCTATCCCTCTCATGTCCTCTTCCCTCACCACTCCGGCCTTCGATAGGAAATCCTCCAGTGCCATCTCCTCCATCGTCCCTCCGCCTGCGGTGGTACGCCTCTGGTCCATACCCCATGACGATCTCCTTCCAAATGTTGTGCACGATCTTGCCCCTGCCGAATTATCTATTGTGTCTTTTATATATTTTTTTTGCTTGATTTTTCTGCTTCGTGAACAAATTTGTACTCCTTTCGCTGGATTGTCACTCGCCGAAGCAAGTGTGGTTTTCTTTTGGGTTGATGATTGAAATATATTATCGGCCACCATCTCCTACTGCGCGGAGAAGAAGCCGGTCCTCTCCTCCTCTATGTTTTATGCTTTTTGTTATTTATTAGCATTAATAAAATGACAAAAAAAAACTTGTCCCTAATTAAGATCCATTTATTTTTTCATTTTCTTTTTATTATATTTTATTTTGAAAATAAGAATTCATAAAATAAAAAAGAAAGAGAGAGAAGACGAGTAGGGATTTGATTTGGAGAGGTGATATTGAGGTTTTTAAAAGCAATTCAATATGGGTGGGTGGATGAGTATTTGGATTATCGGGTGAGAAGATGTTTGGGTCGGTTTACAGGCAACTGGGTTAACCTGTTCAGACAGGTGAGTGAGACCCTTTTTGATGATGTGTCGGCGAAAAAGCTGACATTTCATCGATTTTAAGGGAAACCCGGTAAAAAAATTAGGCAAATGGGGTTTAATTGAGGGATGAAATGTGATCAAATTGGAACACGAGTATGAATTGTGATAATCAAGAGCAATATAGGTACCAAAAAAGTCATTAGTCCCACAATTTTGTGCAATAATCTTGCATGTCTAGGAAAGATAATCACAACAAAAGAGAAGGTGACCAAAATCCTTCTATCACTTCGAGCTGAATGGGAACCCAAAGTCACAGCCGTACAGGAAGCCAAAGATATGAACATGCTTACCGACAAAAAACTCATAGAAAACCTCATTATGCATGGATCAAAATTTGAGGAAAGAGCTAAGAAGAAGAAAGAGCTAGCTCTTAACACGCATTATGATTGTTCTGAAAACAATTCGGACATTGCTCTTGTCACAAAAAATTTGTCTAAGTTTCTCAAGAAGAAAAATCAAAGGGAAAGAAATCCTAGGGAATCAAACTTGAAGAGCCAAAGAAGGATCAAATTTTTTAATATTGATGCAATCGACCTAGACATGTTAAAGCAGATTACTCCTTGCGAAGAAAATCCAAGTTTAATACTTCTAAAATCAAGAGAAAAAAAATGGCAGCATGGAATGACTTATAAAACTCTCCCAGTACTAATATTTTCACCATTCGCAAAACTTGTACTAGTGACTTGCTTAGAAAACCAAACACTAAAATTACTCAAATCGTTCTGACTGGAAAGAAAAGAACCAAGGTAAGTGACAAAAATTCCATGAATGTGCTTAAGAATAAAAAACAGAAATGAACTAGAAAACTGGAATTACCACGAAAAAGAATTCGGGGAGGGGGACCAAAAGCACCATTTTTTCCCCCACACGGAGGCAGGGGCCTCGGAATCTTCTTCATCCCCGAATTCGCTCCAAAGGAAAGGCCAGCAAATATCTAGAAATATCTAAACCCTTCGACACGTCGTTTGGTGAGGGAAATATCTCGCAGATATTTTATATGCACTTTTCTAAAAGAACGATCCCACGTAAACCCCACACGATACCACCGTAGCGGCACTATGACTATCTTCTTCACAGACCAATCAAAATCCAGCAAGATGGGTGCGACAGATATTTTCCACAAAGAGATGACTGGGTGGTCACGGATTCCCATCACAGCCAACAACCGCCAGCCACCTCGTCGACTCGGTCCGCTCCTCTCTCTTCCGCCCTCACCAAAACATATAAAGAAAAAAAAAACACCAAAAAAAGTGCTCCTCCACGGGTCAATTCTGCCAAAAAAAAAGGGGCCAGAATCGCACCTTTGAGTGCCGAAATCTCCAGACGAAGAAAGCGAAATCCGAGAGAGGAGAGGAGAGGAGAGGAGAGGAGGGGAGGGGATGCATCATTACTATGTATAAATAGGCGCGAAAATCATCATCGCTGGTGTGGCAAAACAAGCAAATCAGAAACAAAAACAAGAGAAGAATGGACAGCGCGCCCCGAAAGTCTAAGAAGAAGCGCGTCAACGGGGAACCGAAGAGAAGAGGAGGAGGGGCGGTGGGGTGCGACGATGATGAGGGGATGGAGGAGGAAGAGTGCGACGTGGAGGCGTGGGATACGCTGAGCAAGAGTTTCAGGCAGGTCCAGAACGTGCTGGATCACAACCGGGACCTGATCCAGCAGGTGAACGCTAACCACCAGTCCAAGATTCCGGATAATCTGGTGAGGAACGTGTCGTTGATCAACGAGATTAACGGGAATATATCCAAGGTCATGAACATCTACTCCGATTTATCGGTCAATTTCTCCAACGTTGTGCACGAACGGCGTCGTAGCGACAGGGGAGGACCCAACGGGGCCAACTCTTGATGAGCTTAAGCTTAAGCTTCAGCTTGAGGAGGAGGAGGATCCTTCCTTTTGATCATCGCAATCGCACTCACTCACAGTAATCTCGCAATTCCTTTATATTCCATCCATGTCAATCATCCATCAATAAGCAAGCTTTTTGTTTGTCTCTAGTCCTTTTCTTCGTTTTTCTTTCTTTCTTTCTTTCTGCTTTCGTCGGCTTCAGCTTTGTTTTGAGTGTCTGACTGGAGTCAGTAGCTGTTCGGTGACAGACTTGTCGTTTAGAGTCATTGTCAGTGGTCTGTCTGTCTCAGACTCGGCAAGTAGTAGTAGCGGTGGTGGTGAATGTGAATGTGAATGTGAATGTGAATGTGAATGTGTGTGATAGATGATGATGATGATGATGAGAATAATTGTGATGCTGCTCATTCATGGGATGTTTTGTTCTTATGTTTGTTTGTTTTTCTTTTTTTAATTTAAATTTATAAGGACGATTTGATGCCTGCGGGACTGCTTTGATCCCCATCATCTTGTGTAGCCCCCCGCGGCCAAAAGAGCTTAGAAGGTATTTATGTTCTGTTGTGCCCTTTTGCCTTTCTGTCTTTCCATTTTCTTTTTCCTTTTTCTCCCCCCTTTTTCACAAGTATTATTTTCTTCTCTCGTTATTTCTTTTCTCTTTATTTATTAGTTGATTCTCTTATTGACGAGACACCCCAACCCTGTTGAAAGCCAAAGACAAGAGTACACCAAGTTACAAGCTCATTGTTTATTTATTTAATTTGATTGGCTTACGGGTGAATTCTGATGGTGAATTCAATGTATATAAGTCATGTGTAGGATGCGACTGGTGGGTGCGTTGATGATGATGATGATTAGCTAGGTTTACAATTTTTGCTAACTCCAAGCTTGGTAGAGGATGTGAAATAATGCGTGCTTGTATATTGGCTGCCTTGAATTGTAGGAATGCTTCTTTGGACTGTAGGTGGAAGTGTTTTTATGATATTGATTACAATCCAGAGCTATTTCACGCATTTCTCTGGGATTCCGATTCTTATAGATGTTGATTATAATCCAGAGTTGTGTTGTTTTGTCCTCGTTTGCTGGATTGTTGGATTCCGAAATAGTAGGACGGCTCGCTTAATCTGTTAATCCTGGTTCTATGGTGGTCATCAAAGAATCTGATGGCAGAGCAGCAACAGACAAAAGAATGGAATGTTTGGTTTTATTTTTAACCAGGCCTGGAATGTTGGAGTGACCATGTAGTGTGCGATTCTCTGGATTTTGCTTGACATAGCAAAGGTTTAAGCTGCTGCACTACTTTTGTATCTTCCTTTCCTTTCTCAATTGCTTGTGTAGATACCAAAACACCCCTCTGTCAGCATTTAGGCATGAGTACGAAATGCCACTAAAGCATCTCGCAGGATGCCTTCTGTTGTGTGCATATGAATGTCTGCAGAAACACAGATCAACCTAGACCGGAGTAAGTTGAAAAGTTTTTAGTGTTTATAGTTTGGTACCAGAACAGCAGAAATGCTGGAGATTCCGTTTTCTGTATGACTTCGTTGTTCAAGACAAACAGCGGAAATTGCAGATGGGATCACCGTGTTGATTCTTGCTTCCATTTTAATTCTATTATCAGCCTTTTGGTAACTATTATGTTTAAGGAGACTGGTAAAATATTATTTTTAGCCTTCTCTTATGTTTTTCGGTTCAAATAAGAACAATAAAGGTTCAGGGAAGGAGGGTATGATTCAAAGAAGAACCTAACCAGATTTTAAGTTTTTTTTCCCTAACTCTCTACTTTGGTTGAATGAAATTGATTTGAGTCGACCCCAAAAATAAAAGGAAAAAGATAAAAGTAATAAAGACGGAATAAAGTTCTCAAAAAAAAAAAAGAAAGAAAGAAAGAATAAAGGTTTGATGTTTTGATTCCCTATCTTAATAGATTGGTGGATGATGAAGTTGCACCACACAGCTTTGTAAGTCATTTAACTTTGCTAGGATATGAATTGGTGTGGATAGAGATGTACAGAGTAAGGCAGGATAACAATTTAGTTCCTAGCTTTGCTGGCAGGAGTTGACTTGTTCTAGGCACTGCATGGACATTGAGGGCTTTAGGGAGGGTTCTCCGTTCTTGTAAACTGTTGCTTGGACTCGGTAATAAGCATCAGACATAATTGCATGGCTCGGAGGTATAGTTTTCCCTTGATGCAACGGCTTTTTTGAAGCGATTGAGATAAGTGCATAAAAAACAAGGGAGGAATGGATATTGATACTGTACAGACTTGATGAGAAAGTGTGGTGCTTCTGTTACTGAAGGTTTAGTTGTAGGCGTAAGTTTTTCATTTATATATTACCCTAACACATGTGTTGGCTTTTGCACATTCCCTTTGAAGATTGTACTCGATCGCGGCTATCTGAGAATCGGTTGTTTGTCTCACTGTTAAACGGACGTGATAAATTTTGCATTGCTGTATCCAAAGCAAGGGTTCCGAAGTCAATCGGAAAGAAAACATCTTTTTTTGTTTTTTTCTTTTTTTTCCTCTGACGAGTTGAATTCTAATGTTTTTTTTTGTTAGAATAGAAGGGTCTGCAAGCACTGGAGTAGCTTAGTTGCTAATGGCTTTTGCTTATTTAAAAAGTTAAACAACCCAAGTGCCCATTTAAGGTGGAGGACTGTAGGTGACTCATTTCAAGGGTTCTGTCTGTTATGCGCCCGCAATTAAACGGCGGATGACCTTCTGTAACCTGATACTCGAGTCAGGTCCGCGGTGCGGGCTTTGGAGGCTCCGGTAGACTGATTTTTGAGTTTAACCCATTTGTGCACATCTCAAATCCCAGTAACACTGGGTGACCAAGGCATTGTTGTGAAAGCGAAACCCGTTATCTTTCTAATTACTAAACAGCAGCTACAGCTACATGCCTAACTTGTCTTGAGAACCTGGTCTGGACAGTCCAAATGATGAAAGTGTTACATTGCAAAGGACAATGCAAAAAATTGACGTCAATCTGCTATATCTCCTTTTGGTCAAGATGTTTTATAACGACTGGTGGTTGATGATCTTCAAAGTAATATAACATATATGCGCCCAATAAGAAAAAGTTTCCTGCAGATAAAAACCCAGAATATGGTATCTGCCAAGTGCGGCCCTATGAAATAGCATTTGATCTCGATACAGTCTATTTTAAACTAACTGACAGGCTCAAGCCCTGGTCTGAGAGGTCATGTTCACTCAACATGTTGGATGAGGGGTAAAAAGTAACAGGAAAACAACTACAGAGGGAGTTCTCCACTGTCTGCAACTACAACCTTGCTCTTGGGTGTGCCACTCTGCCTGCCTTCAGCTTCAACCTTGTAAATCACATCCATTCCAGATAGCACCTTCCCAAATACAACGTGTCTGCCATCAAGCCTGCAAATAATTAAAAGTTTAATCATTGAATATAGACCAAACGCAATAACACCAGAAAAAGGAACCAACATAATCGACCCCATCAAATACTGAAAATTTTAGCATGCAATTACCAGGAAGTTGTCACAGTAGTGATGAAGAATTGCGAGCCATTAGTGTCTGGACCAGCATTTGCCATGGATAAAAGCCCTATGTGCAAGCATATTATGGTTCATTCATCAGATAAGAATCCTCTATAAGCTTGCAACAGACAAATATATTATCTATGGAAATGTAACACTATGACAAAACCCACCAGGTCCGGTATGCTTCAACTTAAAATTCTCATCAGCAAATTTCTCTCCATAAATTGATTCTCCTCCTCTTCCATCACCAAGAGTAAAATCACCTCCTTGTATCATAAAGCTGGGAATGATCCTGTGGAATGTGCTGCCCTTGTAATGAAGGGGTTTTCCACTCTTTCCAATGCCTTTTTCACCTGCAATAAGAACAGCAAAACAACATGCATGCAACCTTTTTACATATCTAATCATAAGGAGAGAAGGCACAAGATATCAAGTTGGCACGCATTCCAAATGCATAATGATTTGTTTATTCAAAGAAAGATATAATGTAAGTCATTAGTTGTCGACCTATGTCCTTTCCAAAACATTACAACAAAAATGGACAAGCTTTACCTAGTTACTTTTCAAGATGATCAAATTCAGAGAGGGTGAAGCCAAAAATGTCGTTTTGCCAAACGACTAATTAAAAGTGATTGCAAATTTATTTTTTTAATTAATGAGAAGGTGGCCACCAAATGAACTGAGAATCAGAGGAGAGAAGGTTGAATTAGCATCTCACCAGTGCACAAAGCACGGAAGTTTTCTGCAAATAACATTACAACAGCTTGTTAATAACATTCTTCATTCAAGATTCAAGGGAAGCAACACAGCTAATCCGCCATGTGCATGAGTATACCTGCTGTTTTAGGAACTGCCTTTCCGAACAGACCCATGACAACCCGACCTGAATAAAGAAGTTCAGATAACATTCAACATGAATGTCAAAACAGAAGAAGTGCCACCAATGCAGTCTTAACCAATTGACTGTTGTTCATGACAAACGAAGTGAAAAACACAGATAATGGGAGGGAAAGCCATGGACATGTCTCGTCAACTTTATTCTATTGCAGGCGAGTTCAGAACCAACGCTACTCATTTCTTATATGTAGAATGACCTCATGTCTTCGTCGAGAGGAGGACACATTCTACTTTATCAGTTTTAAAACGGCATGCTATTTTGTTGTGTAGACTTGAGCACCAATAAATCAGTTGAAGTGCGACAAAATCGCAACAGAGTTCAAAAACAAGTAGTTAGTTTTTAAATTCAGGGGAAAACTTCGCATTCTCAAAATAAATCCGTACCTGCTGATTTTCCATCAATCTCAATATCAAAGTAAACCTTATGCGTGATCTCTTTCAAATCTTCCTTGGATTTCTTCGCCTGAAAAGCAATTCATAATGAAAGTCCCCGTTAGACGACTGGCCAATCATTCCCCCAGAGATAAAAGGGTAAAATCAAACTTCTCACAGAAATGAAATTGATACATTAGAAGTTAATCGATCTCAAAATCCTAAAATTAGCTCAACTGTGGAGTATTAAGTAAGAAGTAGATAGATCGCGTCTAGGAAACAAAGTGACATTGATCTTCAGTACATAATAATCCATGGAACAAATAGATCCCACTGCTGAACAAGGGAGCAGGTAAAGAAAGAACAGCAATAGAGAACAAGAATAGATTTAGAGTAAAAGAATGATGGGAAAGGTAGATTGACCTGGGTGAGAGCTAGGGCTCCAAAGAGGGCCAGAGTCCACAGCAGGGTAACGGTGAGACACCTCCTCCTCGATCCTGTCATCGCGCTTCTTCACTGATTCACTATCTTCCTCGCCTCGCGTCACTCAACTCGCACTCTGTTTACTTCCTTTGTTTTTCCAATAACTGATAAGAGCAAAGTAGTTGCGTTGTACTTACCAGTACACCAGTCAACTGAACTGCACCGCACCGCACTACTGGTAGTCCAGCATTCTTTCCTATTTCCCAATAATCGATCGCCACGTGAGCACTCGGCCTTTTAACTCGCATGCCATTGGCTGGCCAGACGTGGCTAAAATATGCAAATATTAAAACTTCCTCTTTGTGGGCCGCAGGTCATGGGCCTTTCCTCAGGTCCAATCGCCCACATGTTTCCCTTCTTTCTTTTCTAACCGTATAAGGGGAGGTCAAAGGGTCAAAGTGTCACGGGATGGCCCCGAAGACACACCAAAAGTCCATGAGCCCGGGATGTGTGCGAGGTGGTTGGACTTGTCATATTTAAATTTGAAGTGGCCATTCAAATTTAAATGAAGATAGGTGCTTGTTTGAATTTAAGTTAATTTGAATGTTAGGTATGATTTGAATTAGTTTGAATTCAAATAGGGTGGATAAGATATAAAGGGTTTGAACTCTTATGTGTAGCCTATAACTAGTGCATGACATAGGAGGGGAAAAGTATGGGAGTGTATTGTATTCTTTCACCATTAATATAATACACAAAGCTTCTCCCAATTCCTTTCTCTCTTCTCTTTTTATTCTCTCCATAGGTGTGTTTTTAGGTTGATCAAGCTGAGGCTTGAACCGCACGGGCATCTTCCGCAACCCTAAACTCTGTGCCCGTGACAATTGGTAGCGGAGCTTTGCAAGATTCTTTGTGAAGATCATAGCCCTCGACTGTTGGTGTTGGAGGGAGGATTGAAGCTTTGGTATCTTGTTGGCTGGTAGGGGAATCAAGAGTAACAAGAACAGATTGGAAGCAGAGCTTGCAATTGCCAAGAGAAATTTTCATTCCAGGTTTGATCATTCTTTTGTTAGAGGTGTTGGCTTGGATTGAGAAAATTGTGTTGTTGGTGGTTGGAGTTTTTGCATTGCCAAGTGTGTTGCTTGATCTTGTTGGTTGGAATTGATTTGCTTGTATTCTGTTTATTTCAATTTCCTTGTAAAAGCAAGTTTTGCTATTGTATTTCTGGGAAATACTTGTAATATTTGCTTGGAAGGGGTTGTTGGAAATAGAGATAATTAGATTAATGTGGAGTTTTCTATTGTAAGCACTTTGTTGGAGAGTTTGTAAAGTTTGTTGAGTAGGTATTTGCTTTACCAAGATTTACTTGCAAGGGGTGGTGCTGTGGGTTGCACAATTCTCTTGGTGGGAGTTGCGTGTTTTTCTTGTGTTCATATTGAGCAGGGAATTGGTATCATAACCTTAGTGATTTGGTAAAGATGGTTGGGGCAACCAGTGGAGAAGAAGGCATCCTTGGTGGGCGCCTAGACAAGCTTGAAGATCGTATCTCTAACTGTGAAGCTAGCAATGAGGGCATGACTGGTGAGGTACAAGCACTCAGGTCGCAGTTCACAGAGCTCGATGGTGGTTTCAATAGAGCATTGGCAGAGATAGTTGGCGAGCTTGTTGAATTAAGGTCGATACGTGATGATTTGAAGCTATGCAAGAGGCAACTCGCCATGATGGAAGGAGGTGTGCCACTTCAACAGCAACAGGTGCTACCCAAGATCGATATTCCAAAGTCGAAGGAGTACGATGGGACGAGGAAAGCAAAGGCAGTGGATGTCTTTCTGTTTAGCTGTGAAGAGTATTTTGATGGCTTAAATATCACGGATGACCAGCAGAAGGTGAAGATCGCGGGGAGATACTTTACTGATTTTGCAGTGTTATGGTGGCGACGGATTCGCACTACTAGAGAGGGGTGTGAGGATTGGACCTGGGATCAGTTCAGGCAGCAACTGAAGGACCAATTCTATCCGGAGTATGCTGAGAGGGAGGCGCGAGACAGGTTGCGAGCATTAAAGCACGATGGTAGCATTAAAAAGTACATCAACGAGTTTCAGGAGCTGGCTTTCGAAATCCCTTCAATGACTGAAGAAGAGGGATGTGGTGCATTCATATGTGGACTTCAGAGGTGGGCAAGAACCAAGGTCGATGATCAACATGCAAGGACACTAAAGGATGCAATCCGGATCGCTGAATCATTGACGGAGTATGGCAAGGACTCCAATCCCAGTTCTTCGGAGGAGTGCACGAGTGGGAGTGAGGATGAAGCTATAACTTTTTCACCGAAGAAAAGAGACAAGAAGTCCAAATGGGGCAAGTCTAACGGTGGCAAAACTAAGGAGATAGAATGCTACTTGTGCAAGGGAGCTCACAAAGTCTACGACTGCCCCATACAGAAACAAGATTAGTGCAATCTTGAAGGAGCCGGCGGAGGATTCCTCGGGGGAGGAAAATGCTGAAGAGGAGCAAGTCAGGATGGGGTCGTTAAGGATCTTGACTGCAGTGCTAGTTAATAGACCTGTGCTAAAAGAAGGACGCATGTTTGCTACAGTGCGGATTGGGGAGCATGAGATTGATGCTTTGATTGATACTGGTGCTACATACAACTTTCTTGTAGGTGATGAAGCAAATAAGCTGGGCATCACGATTACTAAGGAGTTAAGCACAATGAAGGCAGTCAATACAGTTGCATAACCTATTCTTGGTGTGGCACGAGGTGTAGAGATTAACTTGGGAGATTGGCGAGGGAAGATCGAGTTTACCGTAGTTCCACTTAACGACCATCCCATGATATTAGGGATGGAGTTTTTCGAGAAGACAAATGCGTCAATTCTCGTGGGTGTTGGCCAAATTCATATGCCAAGAGGCACAAGTACTTGTGTGGTGCAAACTAGGCGAGAGGGCAGAAAGCCGAGAAAGAAACTTTCTGCAGTCCAGTTGGTGCAAAAAGATCACATAGAGGTACAAGAGGTGAGTAGGCAAGCAATGAACGCAACGGTGGCACCATGTGTTGTGGCACAGTTGGCGGGAGTGGCAGGAGCCACAAAATCCTTGAAGATTGATTTTTTGGAAGAGATCAAGCTTGGACGTGCTTCACCAAAGGCAAGTCTAGAAAGTGAAGACAAGATGATAAGTTCTTCACAGGGAGACTGTGATGGCTATGGTGGTGGAGACCGTGTGGAAGCACAAGGTTACAAGAAGAGTAACCAAGGTGCATGTTCGTGTGCAGTGGAATGGCAACCAGAGGTGGCCAAGTCAAAGGAAGTTTAAAGGTCCAAGAGATGGCGGATTCCAAGTACTTCAGAGAAGATTATGGCGCACAGGAAGGTCATTCGTTGGCATGGACAAAGAGCTCGAGTACTCAGCCCTTTGCAATGAAAGGAGTGTCCAAAGGCAAGGTGGGAGTGTGAGCGTCGGATGAAGCAATTCAAGGAGCGAGTTGCAGTGCATCATCAGATTGCAACGAGGACGTTGCAAGAATAGGTGGTAGAGAATGTCACAGGATGGGCCCCGAAGGCACACCGGAAGCCCATGAGCCCGGGATGTGTGCGAGGTGGTTGGGCTTATCATATTTAAATTTGAAGTGGCCATTCAAATTTAAATAAAGATAGGTGCTTGTTTGAATTTAAGTTAATTTGAATGTTAGGTATGATTTGAATTAGTTTGAATTCAAATAGAGTGGATAAGATATAAAGGGTTTGAACTCTTATGTGTAGCCTATAAATAGTGCATGACATAGGAGGGAAAAAGTATGGGAGTGTGTTGTATTCTTTCACCATTAATATACTACACAATGCTTCTCCCTATTCCTTTCTCTCTTCTCTTTTTATTCTCTCCATAGGTGTGTTTTTAGGTTGATCAAGCTGAGGCTTGAACCGCACGGGTATCTTCCGCAGCTCTAAACTCTGTACCCGTGACAAAAGGGGCGAGAAAAAAAGTGGGAATTATTAACTACCACTTAGATTAGGCTTTTATTAACCGCATTTTTGTTATAAAATACGAATGTATATATTACGGAACCAATAAAAAGCAAAACCCTATTAAGAATTATATATTTATTTAAATATTAAATAAATAAAAATATGATATTGTACTTTGGACAAGATTATTACAATAAAAACATTACATTTCCTCCCTCTCCTATTCTTCTTCCATTTCTCTCTTATTATTTTTCTCTAAATTTATAGGAAAACCCTTAGATACATTATTATCATCATTGAGTTTACCTTTGAGGTATCTCTCTATCTTCAGTTCATAGCCCTTGATATTTCTTTGAAAAAATTAGTTGTCAAGGGTATTAAAAGCTGAAATGCATGCAGTTAAGATGCTAATGGTGTGGGGACACTCTAAAAAACAAAAACAAAACATCTAGTGAAGAAAAGGCAAAAATTGTAATTTTTCTCTGCTAACATCTTCATGACAACCTAAAGACTCAATTATCTTATTATCAAAGATCCTACAGATTTTCAAAAAACCTAAAAGAAAGATTTGATCATTTGAAAATGGTTATTCTTCCTAACGATCATTATGATTTGAAACATCTAGGATTGCAAGATTTTAATCGATGTATAAATACAATTCTGTAATGTTTTGAATTACCTCTCAGTTGAAATTATAGGAGAAAAATCTAGAAAAAATATTCTCCATATTTCATGCATCCAATGCGCTCTTGCAACAAGAATATTGTGAGAATGGCTTCACGAAATATTCAGAATTAATTCCATGCCTTCTTATAGTTGTACAAAATAACGAGTTCCAATGAAAAATCATGAGTCTTATCCTATTGGTTATGCAACATTCCCCGAAGCGAATGTAGCAGGATATGATAATTTTGGACATGGCTATGGATAAGGTCATGGCCGCGGACAAGAGCGTGGACGTAGAAGAAAAAGGTACAACTATCAAAATCGTAATGGTCATGAGGAAAAGTGTATGAAATGAATGAATGAAGATGTTGGCCAAGTGAAAAACAATTTTGAGTCAACCTGTTATTGTAGGCCCAAATAGGCTAAGAGGGGGGTGAATTAGCCTCTTTTTCGCTTAAGCACTGATTTGGCACTAATGATGCCGATTCTGTTTTAATCAAATTCTGCAAATTAAGAACACTAAGATACACACTAATGCACAATTAAGTGAGTAAGGTTAGTGAAATATGCACAACAGTTTAGAGTGGTTCGCCACTAAGGACTACATCCACTACTCAAGGAGTCCACCTTGAGATTTCTAACCTTTACTATAACTTGGCTTTTTCGGGTTCAACCACAACCTTTTACAAGCTTTTTCCTAGGCTAAGCTCAAACCTATCACACACCACAAACCTTCCCGGTTTGTTGAATCCCACCCTAGCAAACTAATCCCAAGTTCCCACTAAGGTGTTTCTGATCTCACAGTAAGAAAACTTCAATGACAATGTCAAGAAGATGTACAATTAAGCTCAATACTCTAGCCTTTAAGATATCACTCAATTTAGGCTCTTTTGGAGAACTGCAAGTGTAACTCAAGTAGTATAACTTCAAGATTGCGTAATGGTAGCTCTAGCTAGAGTTCTTCAGTCTTCCTTCAATTTATAGAGGCCGGGGGAAGTGGTAGCCTCATCATCAAACGGCTAGCTGTCACTTTTTGCTACCTCGAGATTTGGCATCATTGGCGCCAAAACGTTCATCACTTCAAATTCCAGAAAGTGGTCTGCACATGCTGAGCCGCTGCCTATGTTTGATTCTCTTAGGTTGGACTGAATCAGAATGAGTCGTTGTGAGAGCTTTGCAGTATTTTCAACAAATACCTGCAGAACAGAGAGAAACAAACTTGCGGGTTTTGTGCTCATCGGAGCGCCTCCAACAGATGACTCCAAACTACAAGAAAGTCAGCCAAAGCTTAGTAGACTCCTAGGTTTGGAGATCCTAGGTTGATCAGATTAGAATCTATCCGTTGTGAAACCTACCCAGATCTTTAGTCAAACATTTTATGAGTTAAACTAAGCTAGATACGAGGTTATAGAGCATGGGAGCGTCTACAACAAGTTGCCTCAATCTTCCAGAAAATCAGCGTGGGCTGACTGGGTAACTTCCCAGGAGGTCACCCATCCTAAAATTGCTCCGAGTCAAGCACGTTTAACTTTGGAGTTTTTCTAGAATGAGCATCGAAAAGGTAGGTGCACCTTGTTGATATAGTTAGTACCCATCAAACCATTTAAGACACTCTCAATTGTACAGTCCCATACCTGTACAACCTCGAAATCGCTCTAACTGTGCAGCCCCATCCCTACACAGTCTCAGGATCTCTCCTATTCCGGTGTGGATCGGTTCATTCCCGTGCCCCTCCGTCTAGAAGCTTGCCAGAAGCCGCTCCTTGTCCATGCTCATCCCGGCATCGGCGTACACTTCCCGCCCTCATAGACCCCGGGGTGTCACAGGCCCACCAGCTTCCACTAGGTTCGTCCTCAAACCCTGCACCGTACTAGAGGAGTCCTGGAGCTCCACTACCAACTGAAACGTCCCGGCTTGTCGACTGTCACTACAGACCAACACGGGACCTTTCCAACATGCTTTGTCCTCACTCGCACGTTTCCGGGGAAAACTTCCCAGGAGGTCACCCATCCTAGAATTGCTCCAAGTCAAGCACGTTTAACTTTGGAGTTTTTCTAGAATGAGCACCGAAAATGTAGGTGCACCTTGTTGATATAGTTAGTACCCATCAAACTATTTAAGCTACTCTCAATTGTACAGTCCCATACCTGTACAACCTCGAAATTGCTCCTACTGTTCAGCCCCATCCCTACACAGTCTCAGGATCTCTCCTATTCCGGTGTGGATCGGTTCATTCCTGTGCCCCTCCGTCTAGAAGCCTGCCAGAAGCCGCTCCTTGTCCATGTTCATCCCGGCACCGGTGTACACTTCCCGCCCTCATAGACCCCGGGGTGTCACATAAATAGAGATGAATCTTTGAAAGCTCTGCCCAGATCACTAAACAAACATTTTCTAGGTTTATTCAAGCTTAATTTCCGATTTATAGGGTATGGGAGCATCTCCAACAAATGCCTCAAAGTTGTAAGAAAAGCAATGTGGTCCAAGACATGAAAGAGACATTAACCCATTAAAATAATACCCTTAGCACAACACCAATCCTACTAACCTCAAACCTTAGGAAATCTGAATTCATTATTTAATTCAAGGGTTTGGTTGATGGATTAAAATATTCATAAACATAGTTTGTCATGAATCAAAACTAATTAAGCACATGGTTAGGTAATTAGGTTAATTCACTAATTAGCACTAATCAGCTAATTAATTAATTACTAATGCACATGCTAATTACCTTAACCCAACAGTTATCACTATGTCATGACGGGCCATTGGTCATGGACCTGTTATTGAAATCAATTTTGTTCAAGATGATGACCAAGATGCCAACTCCTAAACTAATTCATATCTTGATATTGTTGATTGTCTTACTTACTTTGAAAGTGCAACTAATAAAATGGGGCTTAATAGAAATACAAAAATATAAAACGTGGACAAATAAAATGTAACGACCCGGGTAAAATTTTCGTGATTTTTACCAAGTTGTTTTGACTTTTACGGTGGTTAATAAAATTTTATCGCGGCTAATTAAAAATTTTACCAAACCGAGTCAATTTTCAATATTTTCACTATTATTTTTATAACTCTCAAAATTATCATTATTGTTAATACTGTTACCATTATTATTAATTTCCTAATCAACATTTATAACAATACTTTTATTACTATTTTGGCCGGGAAATTCTTGTTGCAATAATTTACTAAATATAAGTTAAAAAGAATTTTCATCTTTTATTCCCATGATATTTAACAAATTAGTCTTTGGAAAATTATTTTGAATTTTATAAAAGAATAATAGCTAAATTATGTTTATGTTTTTCAAAGATTAAGTTAAAACGTTAAACACAAGGCTTAATACCGATACGCGTTTTGGAGAGTTTTTCGATAACCGAGCCTCGGTTTTTAATTCCGAGACTTGGACGACGTTCAGGGGTATTAATCAGATTTTCCGAGCCCAAGTTGTATTTTCGGACTCGGGACGGAAAGACGGGAGTACCCCTGCGATTTCGTTATTCCGACACGGAAATCCGGTTCGCCCAATCGTGGCTTGCCACATGGCAACTCTTCTTTTCTTCCCTCTTTTCTTTCTTTTCCTCTTTCCTGTTTTTCTTCGTCCGGCCCTACCCCTTTCGTTTCTTTGCTTTTCCTTCGTTGTCTTCTTCTTTCATTTTCTTCACTCCTTTTTTTTCTTACTTTCTGCCTCCTTATCTTTTTCTTTCCCTTTTTCCTTTTTAATTCTCTTCCTCTTCCCGTTACCACACACCCACACCCTCCTGCCTCACCCCCTTCACCAGCCGCCTCCTCACCTGCCACCACCACCATCCCCTCTCTTCCTCTGTCCTTCCTCCCCTCGGCACCGCCGGCCATACCACCACCTGCCACCAACAAGCCGACACCACCTGTAACAGCCCGTGTAAAACTTGGATTTTTACCGGGACTGTTAAAGTCGTTATACAGTGATTTACCGAATGAATTAATCTTGGGTAATTAATTCAAGGTAAACCGGGAGTTGTTTTTTTTCGAAACCGAGAGTTTTCCCGCGTTCGGGAGAGTCTTTCTAACTAACCGAGCCTCGGTTTTCAGTTTCGAGACTTGGACGATGCTCAGGAGAATTAATCGGATTTTCCGAGCCCAAGTCATATTTTTGGACTCGGGACGGAAAATTACGACTATGCCCGTTCTCTCCCCTTTCCTTCTTTTCTTTCCTTCTTTCCCATTTTTTTTTCTCTTTTCTTTTTTTCTTTCTTTTCTTCTTCTCCTTTTCTTCAGCCGCCGGCCCACCCTTCCTTTTCGTTTTCTTCCCGTGACTTGTTGCCTCCTTCCTTTTTGTCTTCATCTTCTCTTCTCTTCTTTATTTTCACCTCCTCCTCCCGATTTCTTCATGCCATCAGTGCCTCTCCCTTCACTGACCCCTCCCTCACCTCTCTGCCACCATCATCATCATCATCTCGCTTCACCAAACCCGACACCACCACCCCTGTCCGCCATAGCCACCAGCATCAGCTTCCTTCTCTCCACAGTCGCCGCCATCTTCCTCGCTGCAAACAGCCACCGCGCCGCCGCCACCGGGGGACTGAGGTCGAGTCACCACCAACCGATCTCCTCTCCTCCCCTTCTACCGTTGCTCACTGATGCACCACCCGTGACGCACTGCCTCTGTCTCCTCCTTCCTCTTTCTTTTCTCCTTCTCCTTCACCCATCGCGGCTGTAGGACGCCGTCCCGTAAAGACCAGCAGACGACCCAACGAGCACAGCCGCCCCCACCTCCGATTCGTCACCCATCGCCGCGAGCCGTCGCCGCCGGGTCTTCATCCGACCTCTTCTTCTCCTCCTGCACCTTCGAACAGCCCCTTAGTCGCCGTCGATGCACTCCTCTTAACCGCGCCGCCGTCGGGGTAAGTTACTGCTGCCAAATTCGTCTCCTTCTCCTCTGTGATATTTGAGTTTTTGAAAATTGATTTCGGGTCTTGTGTCTTTGGTTGTGTTCTTGACTTTGAATCGGTCTCGCGGATTTGTGCCTTGGCTGTGGGTTTGTGTATGGATGCTGTCAGTGGATGTGTGTGGCTTGATGTCGACAGTGTAGTTGCTGTGGGGATGATCTGTTGATGATGGTCGGGTTGTTGTTCAGGGGGTGTGACTTGGATGTTTGTTGGGTGATGGACTGCAGCAGGGGCGATGGTTGTCTTGGGACTGCGTGAACAGTAACCCGCCGGAATCCGGCGAGTTTCCGGTGTCCCGGGAATTTCCGGCGAGACCCGGGCAACTCCGTTGTGAACAGTGCATTCCTCAAGAAGCGGAACTCGGTGGACGGGTTACTTCGGTAATTCCTTGGACTTGTTTATACCATGAGCTCGGGTTTGGGCTCGGTTGCACAACGGACTCGAAAACGGGCCGAACGTGCGGAGGCCCATACTACCGTGACATATATATGTAATTGACGGACCTAATAACGAAACCGATGGATAAGTTAAAAATGAGGAAGTAATATATAATTAAGCGGAAAACGATTTAAACTATGGATTAAGAACGATAATTATCCTCGGATTTACCTATGTACACTAAAAATCCAATATATATATAACCCGCATAACTTATTTTATGATCCTTTCACATTTGGCTGATTTACTATACCTTCTGATGGGTCTAGTACATAACATTTTAAATATTATTATATACAGGATGTGAATTGTTAACGTAAAAATTGTATTAGTGTGATGATTAAATATTATACATTCGATACATTATACCGAATATATTTATCTATTTAGTCATTATAAGCTATACTAATTATGATATGTATGAGTTTTTACCTATTAAATTATTAAATGAGTTATTGTATTATTAATACACCTGCCGAGCATATGGTTATCGATTATATTAGTTTTTACGTATTTATAAATATAAGTTCCTACAACATTATGCTAAAATTATATTTATACCATGTACCAGCTATGTTAACTTATTACTGATGGTATTATTCCTATTAATAATATAATCACCGAATATATTATTTGTATGTCTATTTGACGTATTCATAGCTTCTACTAATTTATAACCAATGTTTACCAAGTGAATACGCATTTATTAATATTATTTTAATGGGAGTAATTGCTCTAAGGAATATTATTTACTTCATAAAATTATATAGGCAATGTTTAATGGGAACAGTTTTGAAACAACGATAATGATGATAATTGTGGACAAGCCGAATAATAAAATTAACCTCATGCATTGCACTCTTTGATGTGCATTAAAAGTGATTGTCTGTGTTGGCATCGTATAGGGACAGACAAAGCCATATGGATTATGTGCCGATTTCAGAGATACATCAGGTGAGGATGGATAAACCTTGATATGTGCTCGTAATGCTGTGTGTGTATTTTTGTTGTTTATGTATTTTGTTGTTGAATTGATCTGCTGGAATGATTGTGGGCTGTTACTTGATTGCTATGGTGTTGTTGATGTTGTTGTAGAAACGTGTCAGACCTGTGTATGTTGTGTTGGAAATATTGTTGAACTGTTAGTTGAAAATAATTGGTGATATGAGATTGTTGATTGGATGAGATTGTGGAATAATTTGAGGAAATTGGTAAATTGGATAACTGATGGAAGAGTAATGGAATTGGACTGTATTTGAGATGATATAATTGTCGCTTGGAAAGTAGTGGTACGACTAGATGGTTAGAGACTAGTTCTGTGGTGTCATGGCCGGTGGGTTGGTTGATTGGGGTGTTGACCCCGGATTTGTTATATTGGGATGTTGATCCCGGATTTGTGATATTGGGATGTTGATCCCGGATTTGTGATATGGGGATGTTGATCCCGGATTGTGGTTGGGCCTGGCATCCAGAATTAGTTAATAAACAGGTACGACCCTAGCTTGTCCAGTGACGGGGCCCGGAAGATAAAATTGGTAATAAAAATTAATAAGTATTCTTTGGGTCTTGGCTTGATATGATTTAGTAGATTCCTCTGTCGTGTTGTTTGTGTTGGTTTCCTCTGTCGTGTTGTTTGTGTTGGTTTCCTCTGTTGTGTTGTTTGAGTTGTAATCCACTGTTATGTTGTTTGTGATAGATTCATCTGATTTGATGGTTACATTACTTCGAAAGTATTGCGGTTGATTATATATCTCTGTTTATCTTACGTCGGTGAGCACTTCGGACTCACCCCTCGCCTGCGGGGTTTCATCCCGTAGGATGAGTTGCTTGTAGTGCAGGAACGTACAGGGCGAGCTGAAGCGTATCCTCGGACAGGACTCGGATCCATTAGTTGCATTGGGCTTTGCATGTGTTGTCATGTGAGTTATAAGTCTTCCGTTGTGCATATAGTTAAGTCTTCTGCTGTGTATATGTTGTAACTGGGCCATTGGGCCGGATGGTTATTGTTGCTGTTAATGTCCCCGGGGTTCGGGTGACGAGTTCCATGTTGGGCCGAAGGGCCGGTTTTCAGTTTTGTATTGGGCTGTTGGCCAATTTATTGTTTTCATACACTGTATGTCGGGCTTTGTTGGGTTGGGTTGTCACAGTTCCGACACGTGTTTACTGTGTACGGTAAATACGGGTCGGGGCGCTTTACCACCTCTCCTTTCTCCTTCCTCTGCAACCAACCTCCTTCTCATTTCTCCTCTTCCTCCCCTTCCCCTCAGCCATTCCTTCCTCTGCCCGTGACCCCTTGTCATCGTTGCAAGTCACCATTGCCGCCGTCTTGGATCGTCACACCACCACACCGAGCCGCGATGCCGACTCGTTTCCTCCTCCTCTAACTCCGCTCGTGACCGCCCCTTTCCTCTAGTGCCGCTGCAACCGGACGCCGTCGTCACCTAAAGAAAATGATGCCACCGAGATTGGAAGAGGGCCTCGCTGCTACTGTCGAGGGGCAGAGCACTGACCACGACCGAGCACAGAGGTCGATCCGCCTCTCACCGTCACCGCTGCGTGGATGCGTGGGTAAGGCTTGACGACGACATCGATCCTCTCCTCCCCTTCGATCCGCCGCCTGAGCTAGCAGTGGAACCAACGAAGCTTGCTGCTCCTGGATTGAAGCCAGAAATGCCGACGGGGTAAATTGTTGCTCGTGAGCCTCTTCCTTCCACAGTCTTTTCTTCTCCTTTTACTCCAATTTCTGTTGATTTGGACTAATCCCTTCTTGATTCGTGTTTCTCGTTGCTCGTGGGTTTGTTGTTGCTGGATGATTTGTTGAGTGTTTTGGGATGGTGATGGCTGCAACTGTTATGGACAACGGTGTTCTGCTGATGGTCGGTGGTAGTTTGTGGGTGTTCCTGTGAAGGCGTTGGCCGTAGATGGTCGTTGGTGGGGTTTCTGTGTTGATGGACGGCGTGTTGGATTTCTAGGGTGTTCTGCTGCTGTGAACAGTACCTTGGCCGGAATCCGGCGAGTTTTCGGCAGTCTCGGGTATTTTCCGGCGAAGGCTCAGGACTTTCCAGCAGGCGAAACGAGATATCTGGACGTGGGTATCGAGGTTTGACCGGATAGCAGTTTCAGAGACACATCAGGTGAGGATGGATAACCTTTGTTATGTGCCCGTAATACTATGTGTGTTTTTGTTATTTGATTGAACTTCTGAGTTGATTCTTGTTGGTTGTTTGGCTGCTATGATGTTATTGTTGTTGTTGATAAATTGTGTTATTGGTTTGTGGATTTTGTGTTGAGAATAATGTTGAACTGATAACTGTGGATAATTGAGGAAAGGATAATAAGTATTGGAAATGGAATTGGAATTGAATTTGAGATGATGATATAATTGTCACGTGGAAAGTAGTGGTACGACTAGACGGTTAGAGGCTAGTTCTGTGGTGTCATGGCCGGTTTGGTTTGGTTATTGGGGATGTTGATCCCGGATGATTTGGATATTGGGATGTTGATCCCAGATTGATTGTTATTGGGATGTTGATCCCAGATTGTGTTTTGGCCTGGCATTCGGAATTAGTTAATAACCAGGTACGACCCTAGCTTGTCCAGTAATAGGGGCCCGGATGATAAAATTTGGTAATAATAATAAATATTCTTTTGGTCTTGGCTCAGTCATATTTTGGTAGAATCTTTGAGTCGTCTTTGCTTGTATTTTCTTCGAAAGTATTATGGTTGCCTGCATATCTCTGTTTATCCTCGGTCGGTGAGCACTTCGAACTCACCCCTCGCCTGCGGGGTTTCATCCCGTAGGAGGAGTTGTTTGTGGTACAGGAACGTGTGGGGCAGGCTGCTGTGTACCCTCGGACAGGACTCGGATCCATTAGTTTGCATCGGGCTTTGCATATGTTGACATTGAGTTAATAATTGCTTCCGTTGTGCAATTACTGTTATTGTACCTAGAGCCGGGTGTTTGATATTATCGTTGGGCCTTTGGGCCAGATTTCCTGATGTATATGTTGTTTGTGCCACGTGTAGGCACTGTTGTTCGGTAATTACTATGTATTGGGTAATAGTAGTCGGGGTGTTTCATAAAATTTGTTAACTTTAATAGATATGTCTATTTAATATATACTTAATGACTTAATGCATGTTGCTTTATTTTATTTTATAATTATCTTATCATTTTATTTTGTTTTACAATCTTATGCATTTTATTTTTTTTATTTTTTTCTTCTATGAAGATATGAACATTCAACTGTATGGTTTCAAGAAAAAAATCTAGTATAATCACCAAAGAAGCTTTGCAACTTAGCGGTTACAGGGGTATTTAAGTTATAACTACTACTAGTGCAAGGGAAGTAAAGGCATAAAGTAAAAAACGTAAAGCAAAATACAGTGAGAAAGAAAGAGATAAAGCATAGAGAATGTATATGTATTGTATTGTATTGAGTGGTATCAAATTTATAAATATAAAGTTCTATTTACTGTAAACATAACCGACCTCTAACTCTTAACCGGTTCATAAACCTAACAAATCTAGCAGATGAACACCATAATTAAACCTAAATACTATAACAATGTTACGATTTTAGCCACCTTTTCTTGGTCGAAACCGGGAAGTATATTAAAAATATACGTGAGCTGAGTACATGGTTAGAAGTCGGTAGCTCAAATCGACTCCTATCTTATACAAGAGACATGCTGATAGCAATACAAAAACAACATGATAGAAAATCAACCTACCGGATACTCGGGACAGGGAAAGCATCCAAAATACAGAATATCACATTAAATGACTGATGATACAAGGACAAGGGTTGTGATAGGTCAGCGAGGATGGAAAGAATCCGGCGGTCGGTCCCCTGCTACACCCGAGTTGGAAGCACCTGGAGAGAAAACCATACGATGGTCGTCTTCTATAAGAACCACCACCGTATGATTTTGGTTTTTACGGGGTCGAGGAGGGGCTGGATGGTTGAAATTGTTGGAAACTACGAGGTAATTGGCATTGGGAGGAACTGGGGAAGTGACATGTCCGAGGGAAGATTGGACAACATTTAGGTTGGGCGGGAAGGTGCTGGAATTAGAAACATCTTGGAGGGATTGACGCTTTGGGGTATCTTTGGAGATGAGCTTTGAGAGTTTCAGAGGTTGGGTTTTTTTTGTGGTCTGTTTGGCGAGTCGGGTGGCAAGCTTACTTTTGGACCTTTTGAGAGACCCTTCTCCTATGAAATCCTAAAATGTAGGGAGGTCCGGGGTAGGTTCAGGCTGGTCTTGGTTCTCGCTGACAGTTGGTAGTGGTGGGGGGGGGGGCAGTGGCAAGGGGTGGCACTGGGGGAGCATTAGGTTGTGACTGCGCCATCGGGGTAGGTGTGGTTGTGCCGGGGATTGGCACGGCTGGTGGCTCCTCCGAGCGAGTACTCTCCAACATATGAAACCTATTGGTTGCGTTTCTGGTATGTGGGATTATAGGTGGAACCGAGGGGCCAGGGACTGGACGTCGAGTGAAGCGGTTAGTCCTCCGGGGGACATTCATCCATTCACCCCTCCCATTATTTGACGCGGTGACCGACATCCCAGCAGTCATTGAGGGTGCAGATGGGGGCATTATCTCGCATTTCTGAACATGTGAAGCTTCCGGACAAGCTAAGATAGAATGGTCCAAATTACCACAAATGTAGCATATGCTATGCAACCCTTCATAGCCAACCTTTATAGGTTCGCCTTCCAGATGCACTGTACCTTGTAGAGGTTTTGTCAAGTCAACACATACAGCAACTCTAGCAAATTTAGCTCGACTGGGGTTAGAAGAATTACCGTCGAGCTTAATCGTTCGGCCCACCATATTTCCGAGTTGTCTGAGAATCCTGGAGTGGTACCGGTTCGTGGGAAAGTCTAGGAACTGGACCCACGTCACGATCGAGTCGATCTTTCCTGTGGAAGCTCGGAAATTGGGAGACCATGGTTGCACACTCAGCACATTCCCGTAGATCATCCAGGGACCATCGGTTAAGGCATGAATGAAGTCTTGGGATGCCTAGAACCTCACCAAGTAAAAATTATTCTCCAGGTCTAAAATTTTGAATGCCATGGTTGGCTTCCAAAGGGTTTTCAATTGGGTGTGGAGGGCCTTGTAACCGATGGCTCGCCCATACAGCTTGACAACTACGGCATTCTCCCATTGTTTATCCAATCGAGCTTTGAATGGATCGGATAACTCCAGGTTAGGCACGCCTACAATATGAGACACAAACAAATCACCGTCCTCGTACTCGGCTTCACCCTCGATTTCCCAAGGGTCAGATTGGTACAAAGGATTAGGCCCGCCAAAGAGAGAGTCTCGGTATGTAGGGCGGGCTGCCTCCATGAGCACATCTGGGTCAGCAGTCTTTGAGTGCTCCGGGTCGGCTTGTGGTAGTGACGGGAGCTCAGGCGAGCCTGGAGTCGTGGTAGCAGAAGTCGGGCGCTCAAGCTCATGGGCCGTTAGCGGTCCTTGTAGTTCGGTTTGAGAAGAGGAGGGGTCCGGTGCAAGGGGGCCGGTGGTAGAGTCCGGTGGAGAGGTTTCGGTTTGTCGGAACAGTGGGGGTGATGATGGCCGGAGCCTGTCGCCTGTGGGAGGAGAGGCGGCCACTTCACGGGATCGGGACCAGCAGGGGTGTCAGCTGCCGTCAGTGCCTCTGGTGGTTCGTCCATGGCTACGGCTAACGGCGAGCTGGCGGCGAACGGTGGCACGCGCGCCGAAGGCGCGGCGCGTGGGGGCTGACACTCCTCCAACGTTGGTGTGTTGCTGCAGGGCCGTCGCTGTGGAGGCTTGGTGGGGAGGTCTGGTTGCGAGGCGTCACACAGAGAGGGGTTTATCTCCTCATGTCCAGCTTGGCCTCGCCGGAGATGGTGGTGGAGGCCGGATATGGAGTCGCGACGTGCGACTATGCTGCTGCTGCAGGACCGACTTTGTCTGGGCTTGGTATGGGCGTTCGGTTCCGAGGCTGCACGCAGGGAGAGGGTTAGCTCCTCAAGCCGAGCATGGCCTTGCTGGAGTAGGCCGGGATCTAGACGGGAAATGGTCGCGGATGGTTTTGCTTTAATATCGTTATGATCTTGTCCCTATCTCTTTTGTCGATTTTAGCCACCTTAGATCAGCTTTCGTATCCTTTGTGGAAGGACTAGCCCACCTAATGGCTCTAAGTCCACCATCCTTACCTAATCTGTTTACGCGACATAAACATAAGGACAAAAACATAAAGAAAAATTTTCTCGTTAGCTATATACTACTCCTTCCCCTCTTATCACCCTATAATATTATCAGAAGCAACCTATCATGCATGGTTTTGCTTTAATATCGTTATGATCTTGTCCCTATCTCTTTTGCCGATTTTAGCCACCTTAGATCAGCTTTCGTATCCTTTGTGGAAGGACTAGCCCACCTAATGGCTCTAAGTCCACCATCCTTAGCTAATCTGTTTACGCGGCATAAACATAAGGACAAAAACATAAAGAAAAATTTTCTCGTTAGCTATATACTACTCCTTCCCCTCTTATCACCCTATAATATTATCAGAAGCAACCTATCATGCATGGTTTTGCTTTAATATCGTTATGATCTTGTCCCTATCTCTTTTGTCGATTTTAGCCACCTTAGATCAGCTTTCGTATCCTTTGTGGAAGGACTAGCCCACCTAATGGCTCTAAGTCCACCATCCTTACCTAATCTGTTTACGCGGCATAAACATAAGGACATAAACATAAAGAAAAATTTTCTCGTTAGCTATATACTACTCCTTCCCCTCTTATCTCCCTATAATATTATCAGAAGCAACCTATCATGCATGGTTTTGCTTTAATATCGTTATGATCTTGTCCCTATCTCTTTTGCCGATTTTAGCCACCTTAGATCAGCTTTCGTATCCTTTGTGGAAGGACTAGCCCACCTAATGGCTCTAAGTCCACCATCCTTACCTAATCTGTTTACGCGGCATAAACATAAGGACAAAAACATAAAGAAAAATTTTCTCGTTAGCTATATACTACTCCTTCCCCTCTTATCACCCTATAATATTATCAGAAGCAACCTATCATGCAAAGAATATGGTATACATGTGGATGTATCCTATATCATTGCTCGGTCGGTCTCCAAGAAAAGATATAGGGCGTGTTCACTAATGGAAAAATATTTCAAAATTTAGAAAATTTGAGAAATATGTCTAGAAAATAGAGTTTAATGTTTGTTGAATATCTTTTTCAAATTGGAAGCTAGAAAACTGAGGTTGCGTTCGTTAATGGAAAATATTTTCCATTTTCTAATTCTAATTTTCTACTCCTTTTCTAACTTTCAGTCAATAATTTAATTTTTGGGGCATTAGAAAACCGAACTACATATTCAATTTACTCTGTTTCTATATTGCAAAACTTTCTCCATAATAATTTATAATTAGATTAAAGGGTCTGACGCTGTAACAGCCCGGGTAAAATTTGGATTTTTACCGGGACTGTAGGAATTGTTTTACCGTGAATTACTGTTGAATTAATCTCGGGTAATTAATTCGAGGTAAAACAGTAATCGTTTTTCGAAACCGAGTGTTTTCCCGCGCTCGTGATTTTCCCGCGGATTTTTCGAACCTAAGTTGGTATTTTTCGGATTTCGGAATTTCTAGGAAAATCACATCGGAAAAATAACTAAGGAGGTATCTGTTATTTTCTGGTCCGGATCGGACTCGCCCGTAATGCGGACGAATTTCATTATTGATTCACAAGTGGAATAGTAAAAAAAAAGGGTGATTAAAATCGGTGAAGATGCAGAAAGGAGAAGGAAAAAAAAAAAGAGAGAAGGAAGAAGGAAAAAAATGGAGAGGAAAAAAAAAGAGGAGAAAAAGAAAAAGAAAAAAAGAGAAGAGAAGGAAAAATAGAAATCGGGAAATGAAAGAAAAGTAGAAGAAAAAAAAAGGAAAGAAAAGGAGGAGGAGGGGAAGAGCCGCCGGTCACCTGCAGCGACCCTCATCACCACCGCCAGCCGCCACACGCGACACCACCACGCCGTCGCCCCCTTCTCGCCGTCGCCGTTCGAACGCGACCAACGCCGCCCGAGCCCGCGTCCTGACGCGCCGGAGGAAGCCAAGGACCCGACGGTCCTCCGCTTGGATCCGACGCCACTGCCCCTTCCACGCCGTCGTCAGCCGTCGCCTTCTCCTCCCCTGCACGCCAACCTTGCTGTTGCCGCCGTCCTGATGTGCCGTCCGCTGTCGCCATCCCGTCCCTTCGTCGTCGCCGCTTCCCGTTTGCTCAAGGTGAGCCGTGGATGCTGACCCGTGTGAGGAGGATCCGACCCGGGTAGCGTTGATGCGGGTTGACCCGCGCCTGGTATCTGGGTTGGTTTGGTTGGGCTCACTATTTGGGTTGTGGTTTCTGGGCTGTGATGTTTCGGGCCGGGCTGTGCAGCTGGATCCGCTACGCGGGCCTGTGCCTGGGCTCGTGGTTAGGGCCTGGGCCTGGCACTGTGTAAGGGTCTGGGCTGGCACTATTTGGCCCAGTCCGAAAATAAAAAAAA